>PVIW01002508.1:142067-214585 GCA_004026585.1 Noctilio leporinus | reverse complement strand
GACAAGAACCTAGTATAAAGAAACCATGGACATGGACAACAGGTGGGATTGACTTTGGGGGGAATGGGTAGGTGGGGAGGGGGACAGAGGGGAACAAAAAGGGGATGGATGAAATACAACAACAATAAAGTTAAAAAAAAAAAAAACTTATTTGAAAAATAATGAAAACAACTTCCCTGATTTGGTGAAGGAAATGGTATACAAGTTCAAGAAGTAGAGAGAGTCCCAAACAAGTTGGACCAAAAAGGGACCACACCAAGACACATCATAATTAAAATACCAAAGGTTAAAGTAAAGAGGGAATCTTAAAAGCAGCAAGAGAGAAGAAAAGTTATCTACAAAGGAGTTCCCAGAAGACTGTCAGCTGATTTCTCAAAAGAAACTTTGTAGGCTAGAAGGAAGGGACTGGTAAGGAGTATTCAAAGTGATGAAAAGCAAGGATCTACAACCAAGATTACCCTATCCAGCAAAACTATTATTTAGAATGGAAAAGCAGATGTTTCTTCCCAGGAGTTAATCATCATCAAGCCCTTATATAAAATGCTAAAGGGACTTATTTAAGGAAAGAAAAAAAGATAAAAACTATGAACAGTAAAATCACAACAAATTCGCAACTATCAGGAACTGAATCTAAAAAACAAAAACAAACTAAACAAAGAACTAGAACAAGTTTAGAATCATATATATGGAGATCATATGGAAGGTTATTAATAGAGACAGGGAAGGTAGAGAATAAGGGGAAAGGTACAAAGATTAAGAAGCATAATTGGTACATACAAAATAAATAATGGGATGTTAAGAATAGTAAGGAAATGGAGAAGCCAAAGAAGTTATATGCATGACCCATGGACATGAACTAAGGAGGGGAGATTGCTAGAGGGTAGAGAGGTACTAGTTGGAAGCGGGCAAAAGGAAGAAATTGTGACAATTGTAATAGTGTAATGTACTTTAAAAATTGTATCCATTTAAACATGGAAGAGATTTTGAGGTGGAAGTGTAGAATTGTTTCAGTGCCACATTTTCTATGAACAACACTAGTGGCAAAAAAGTAATTATTTACTATATTTAAAAAATTCTGTGTGAATAAAATGTACCTATGTTAATTCAGAACTTGATTTTTATTTTGGATATTCGACCTTCAAAGGCACATAACTGAATGCATCATGGCCAAGTAAAGGAGTCTTCTTTGTGTTCACATGGCTTGTTTGCTCCACTTGTTCACATGGAGCTTTTCTGCTCCACTTGTATTGCTGTGCTGTGTTTTATGCTGCAGGCATCAAGATTACCCTGCTCTAGTGATGGGAGAGGGTTTAAAATTTCATGTGGCAAGTAAGTTTTTCTTTTCATCATCTGAAAATGGCACTTGCTTCTGTGTATAAAAGAAATATATAAACTACACACTTCTCATTGAATACCATAAAATATTATCTTTTGTTATTCATTCACTCCTGTTGTTTCTGATTGCTGCTGGCTCAGTCCTTATTTAATAATGGCATGCCCATTATCTTGTATGTTTAGCAATTAAGTAATTTTGTGAGAAATTATTTGCTTCACATATGATATAAAACATGAGTATATACCCACTTCTGTCTTTATTATATTTGTAGGAATTAGCAACCTTCTTAAGATTATATATATACATATATTATATATGTGTGTGTGTGTGTGTGTGTGTGTGTAGAGAGCTACATGTAGCCAATGCCATTAGAGAATATAGTTTGTCATAGTCTATATTATTGTCAGAGTCTAATATGTTCCTCTAATCTGTGCATTTTCTGTTTGTAGAATTATTAACATGGAGTAGGATGAAATTAAATTAGGACAAAACCATTTTTAAAATAGAAGAAGAGTTGAATAGTCTATTGTCATTGATTCCCTCCTCCCTTCCCAGAGGGTACCTGTCAAGATGGGGGTCTGGTCCCCCATTCCTCTCTGTGTCTGGCTAGCCCTTCCGCTGGAGCCTGCCAACTAGCTAGTGTTGAAGCTAATCTTATCCCAGAGCCCTGGGACACTGAGCCCAGGAGTGGCCCCCATTGAGGCCTTAGGCAGGCAAGTGTCACCTTTAGGTAGACTGCCTGTTTGTTCTAGTGTGTATATAGCCTCCTTTGTTCCAATGTGTATGTAAGATGCCCTGCTGTAAGCTAGGGCTCACTGCTGCTGTACAGGGTGGACAAACCAGACATGGAACATCGACACCCTTGTGGTAGTTAGCCTGCTGCCGCCTGCAACAAAGCATGCCAAATCTCCTGAAAGCTCCACATAAGTCCATGTTTATCAACAGGCCAGAGTCCTGCCCACCATCAGAACCTACTGGTCCGAAAGCTCTCAAAGCTCAGGGACCTGATAGTACCTACCTTGGTACCAAGTGCATAATAATCTCTGACTACATGGCTTTATAAATCAATACATCAAATTTAATTTATTGTCTAATTTTTTCTTGCAGTCTTCTAAAGAAACATAGCCTCCTTCTTACAGTAGGATTTAGAGAAATGTAAATGTTATCTCTACATAGCTGACTTTAGGACTATCTTGCTTTGTCAAGGAAAAATTCCTTGCAGTGTCTTATATGTAGTATATCTGGTTATAAAAATTTATCACATTTCATCCATAGCATCCTTGCCTACAAACATTTATTACATGTCTCTCTATAAACAAAGCATGATACTAAATGTCAGGGCACCGAAGACAAGCTGTCCATGGTTTCCGTTTTGGGCCATGTTCCAGGCTAATGACAGATCTTAATGAGTGCTGGGAGCCATTAAAAGAGGCGTATCATTTAATGGAATGAAATGAAAATGATAGGAGAAACTTTAAAGATGAAATGAATCTTGACCTGCACTGTCAAGAAAAGGCACATTTTAGCACATTTTAGCTGAGCATGGAAAAAATGAAGGGCATTCTAGGAAAGACATAAAGTATGGACAAACACTAAAATCAGGACACACACAAGAGTATTTTCAGGGAAAATGCATTAGACAGTTTTCCTTGAATAAGAGTTTGATTAGGGAACTGTTTAAAAAGTAGATAAATATAAAAGGAATTTAAATTTATCCTAGGAGCAGGTGGGTATCAATGACTATTTTGATTGCATAAAATAATATTTTATGTACTTTTCTTTAAGTGTGAACTTTCTCAAATCATTGAAGTACTCTGCTGCTATGATTAGAGTTTTAAAAAGGCTGATCTTTGTCTGCCTTTACGTTATGTTGCCCAGCTATTATCCACTTAAATTTCTAATTTGCTTTGTAAAGGTAGTATCTCTATACTTCATATTATTTGTTTTTACCCAACTTGCAGACTTCATAGTACTTCTAATTTGTTCCGTAAAGAACAAAGAGATAATGAGTATCTTTTTCTATACATAGAATGACAAGTTAAAGTTGACAAATGTGAGTTTATAAACTGTGGTATTACATTGTTTAATATATTAAGTTTCACTTCACGTAGAATTTTCTTTCTCAGACACTGAATGCATCTTTTGATGGTATTAGGAAAAGACAAGGAAACACAAGCAGCCCAAAGTATGAAGTCTGATCTTTGGCTTTTCTAACCTAGCTGTGACCACTCATCAAAATTTCATGTGCAGTCTCCAAAGTCATTTGGAGTTCACCAAATCAAATTACCTCTCAGATTACCTCTTTACCTATCCTAACATGTTGTTCTCTGGGTAAATATGGCATGATCACATTTCCTATTGTTATACTTGTCTGAAGAGAGATATACATTATATAATCAATCCCTTCATCAATTGGTACATTTAACATAATAAATGGCAGGTCCTTCTTTGTGATCATGGGATAATGTTACTATTAGTCAGAATATCTTTTTAAAATCTAGACCTCAGCTATAGTTCCTTTAAAAATTAATAAGTTGAGATTATTCTTTCCTTCCTTTTAGAGTCTTTGTCTAAAACCCATAGTCTGTGCAATTTTTCTATCCTTAAAATAGTAATATTCTAAAATATTTCACTAAAAAAAGGATAATTCCATTAAAAAGTCAGAACTATCAAAGTTTAGTAGACTTTTTAAAATCCAAGGCAATCTTTTATTTATTTTAAAGATTTTATCCATCATTTTTAGAGAGGGGGGAAGAGAGAGAGGCAGAGAGGGAGAGAGACATCAATGTAAGGTTGCTTTTCATCTGCCTCCAGCTACTGACCTGGCTGGAGACCTGGCTTGCAACTGGGTTATGTGCCCTGGCTGCGACCTTTGGGTTCACTGGCTGGTGCCTTATCCACTGTGGCACCAGCCAGGGCCCAAGACAATTAATCTTTAACTAGCAAATAACCATTAGGTATATTTATAGAATTTCAGGATACCGACTTAACATAACAATAATACTTCCTAGCATATTCCTTTCTGCATTAGAAAATATTAAATCTTTTAGTTTCATTCAGTGTCTACCTTGCTTGAGCATGCTTGAAGTAAGGATTGTGGATACTTCTGTCTTTACTTTCAGAGTTAGCTACAGAGTACCCTGTAGCTATTGACTCCTTTTGACTCAGGAAGTCTGAAATGTTTATGGAAAACCTATACTTTCATGCTGAGCTCTATTTTGTCATCTGTCTTAGTACCACATTATTAGTAACTGTGATATATAACTACCTTGTTTTATTATTTGTAACTAATCTTTACCTGTAATTAGTTTGTATTTACTATTACATATAAAATGATATTCCCAGAAAGGAAACAAAAGCTAGCACAACACAGTGCAATCCTAAAATGCCCATTGTAATAAAACAACTCTGAGATAATAACAAACAACACAAGTTAAGTGTATTGAAAAATTATGATGTTTCAGGCACTTCGATAAGCACTTTATAAGCACTGTCTCATTTAATTTTAAAGCCAACATTAATATGGAAACTATACCTATTTTCAGATGAAGGGACTTAAACACAGAAGCAAATACAATGGAGTATGAAAATAATTCCAAGCTGACTCTAAAAAAGTGTTACTTGCCAATTAACAATGTTAACTTTTTAAGTAGACAATTAACTTCTAATAGTAACCAAAAATAACCAATTAATCATATGCAGTTATAAGGCTTGAATTTCATGTTTCTACAGGAAACAAAAAACTGTTTTCTATTAATTTTGTTGTGATCCCCCAGGAACAAGCACTTCTTCATTCCCTGGCAAAAAAGAAAAATGTTCATTGGGTGCTCCTGGAGAATTTATAGCTCCTTAAGTGGAAAATCTCTGACCTAGCCTGAATGTTCACTAAGGTCACTGATAACAAATGGGCCCGTCACATGGGGGTTGAGGAAGTAGGAAGTTTATGTCTGGGAGAACACAGGATAGCCAGAGAAAGCAAATAACAGGCAGAGGTAAAGATACATTGCTGGTTTAGTCCCTTCTCTTTGCTCCCCAAAATTACTTTATGTGTTTGTGAGAGAGGCCTTTGCTATTAAGCTTGGGAAGAAGGAAGAAACAGAGAGATCGCACTTATTATTTCTTCCATTACACACTTCGGATCTGCCTTCTACCCAAATGCAGGCACCATCATCATTCTTCACAAAAATTCCTTTTTTTTAACATGATTTTACATGAAGTAAATTGAACCTTATACAATTATTATTAAAGTTGACTATAACATTTTTGCAGATCCTTGGAAAATATTTTCTAGGTCTTAGGAAGGGAAAATTATATACTAAAAAACTGAGTAATGATAAAATTTCATAAAGAGGCAAAAGCAGGACCTTTAATATATGCAAGTTTTGTGTGATAATAAATTAAAAAGTGTTTACATTAGAGACAAAAATATTCTAAGTAACCTGATTTAGTTATTAAATAGGAAAAATAATTAAAATCAAACTAGTCATCATTGTTTTAGCTTTATTTGGTGAAGAAGTGCTTCAGAATTCAAAAGAAAGATCTCAAAGATTACATTAGGGTACATTAACCTAACAGAGGCTTACAAATTCTCATATTATATTTTAGGTTATTTTTAATGGGAGAGAAGGAGATATTTATTGGAATAATGTTTAAGAACATAAAATGTGATTCAAATTAAATACCAAAATGTGATAGATATGAGATTTAATTATTCCAACATGTTTCAAGATTGCAATTTATGAGGGGGAACCCCTGCCAAAAAAATGGAATTATCTTCTGGAGTGTAGGCCCCTTTACCCGCTAGATGAGTGTTCTATTAACCTGTCTGCATCAGTGTACCAGCTGGCATTGTTGTGAGAGGCTGCATTCAGCTTCAGTGAATTTATTTTTGAAGACTTTTTCAACACATTTGCCCATTTCATGATGGCTGATTTACTGGTGCACCTGCCCACACTGCACTGAGTGTTCAGCAGTATTTGACCAAAAACAGCATGAGTCCCCATGCCCCACCCTCCCTATTTACCTAATCTGGGCCCAGCAAATTTTTTTTTGTTTCCTCAGATGAAAAAAGTCTTCTCTTGGAAATATTTTGTCATTGTGGAAGAGGTGAAACACACAAACAAAAAAAATGGCATAAATTCTAAAAGACCAAAATTGACAAGTTCAAAAACTGTTTTGAACAGTGGGGAAAATGTCTGTATAGGTGTATTGCATCAAATGAAGAGTACTTTGGTGATGATTGAAGTTTAAACATGTAAGAATAAATATACAATTTTTATAAATAAATTCCATTGTTTGGGAGGTTCCCTCCTCATATTTTCATTTTAAAATGTTTGAGTAAGCCCCAATAGATACAAAACTAAAACTGATAATTTCATCACATTATAAAATTATTCAATAATACATAAGTTCAGGCTATAGGTTCTTGTATTATTCTTTCTAATATTTATGATCTTAGAGAAAGATTATTTGTTTACAGACTGTTGCTCTCTTGAGCTAAAAGCTTGCTTAACAAAATAAGTTGCTTGGTGTCCACAGAAGATCATATAATACTGGAAAATACATTTATAGTTAAGTGAATAACATAAAACACATAAGGCTGATTCAGCATGTGAGGAGACATGAGATATCAGAATAAAAATATTTTACCACTGACTTATACATGTTGGAAAGTGTCTTCGAACAAAAAAGGAAAACAGAAAGTTACCTAGTGTGAAATTTGTTTAGAAAATAATTTAGAATAATATTAAGAAACAAGGAAAGAGACCCCATTATTACTGGGAAGAGAAACTGAAGGGCCCCACAGCACAGGGCTAGGATGAAATGCGCCCTCTTGGAATGACTATTGAGAACAATGCTGGTCGCCATGATCAGCACTGGGCACCTCATTATCTAGAAGCTGTATACACATACAGGAATTTCAGAGCACAGTAAGTAAGATGATGAGAAAGAGGGCGAAAAGAGTGATTTATAAGGCAAGATTAAAGTTATTGAAGATGTTCGTATGTTCTAAGGCACAACAAAGAAAATGATACTGGTCTGTAAGTAAATAACAAGTGGCAAGAATAATTACTGAACACATCTGAAGGAGATAAAGAGATAAAATTAAATTTAAGATGACTATTAACTTGTGGGAGATCCCTTTGTATGAAATGTATAACAGGCAAGATGTATAACTTTCAAAGGAATGCTACCTCATACTTGAAGTCCCTGTGAACCCATATTCTAGGGGACAACCTGGATGAACACCAGAAAATTGCAGATCCGGAAGAGCAGGTCCCTAAGTCTACGTACCTTTGAGCTAAACTGCAGCTGTGTTTGAATAAACTGGATCTGCCAGATTGCTACCAATAACAGAAACCAAATCATATTCGGGATTTCTGGTCAGCCGCACAGCAACAGAGCTCACTGAAGAGTTGGTGACATGAGAAACTGATTAAACCAGAAAGGAGAGAAAATGAGAACCCATAAGAGAACCCGGGGAATGTGTCTTCTTGGATAGGTGGAGAGTACGTTCTGCCAGAATTCGGTGGAATCAAAAAGGGTACATGCTGCCACTGAATTGGGTTCTCCATGTTCAGAAAGGAGGTTTGATAAGAGGGAAATACTTTATATAGGAAAATCCTACAAGAGGGCTAGAATATTCATGCATATCGCAGATACAAGTACAAATGCTGGAAGCTATTTTTTGACTGTCATAATGAAAAGGGGAGAGAGAGGGAGAAGGAGACTAGGGTAAAAATTTTGAAATTATTCTTTGTCTCAATATAAAAGAACTAAAGCAGTGGCAAAGGTAAAGGCAAACAAAAGAAATCATGCCCTATTTAAAGAGGAAATACTGCCCTGGCTGGTGGCTTAATGGATAGTCACTGACCTGCGAACCCAAAGGTTGCTGGTTCAATTCCCAGCCAGGGCACATAACCAGGTTGCAAGCCAGGTCTCCAGTCAGGTCCTTAGCTGGAGGCAGGTGAAAGGCAACCTCCCCTTCCTCCTTCCCTGCCCTTCTCTCCCTAAAAATAATGAATAAATTTTTTAAATGAAAAAATAAAGAATTAAAAAATAAATAAAGAAGAAATGTTATTTAAATTCACTAGACTATTGCCATCTGGTAATATTGCCGCATCTTCTGATTTTCAGGAAAGGTAGAAATAAAAAAAAAATTTAAATTGGGAAACTAATTAAAGAAGGAAATTAATGAAGTTGGCTAGGTGAGTTAAAGAAATATCGTTCAGATTTGGGGCTTTTATTGTTTCTTGCTATGTAGTATGATGTATAATTACATAGGTTATTAAGATAAGTAAAATCACTCTTTAAGGAATCAAGGCCACCTCTAACAATTTCCTCATATCTTTTGGGAGAAAACAGAGAGATGCAGACAGCTCATCCTCAGCATTCTCCTCTTACCTTGAGATATATTTAAGGATAACTAAGGTCTGAATATAAAATTGTTTAAAAAATGTGATTTGTTCCTATGGCATTTAACTGCTCTTAGGCCTAATTCTTTGAAAGATACAAATTAAGACTGAACAGTGATCTCATGATTTAGATACACCATCACTTAAAACTCAATGAATGAGTTTTGAAATGAAATGAGTTTAGAAATGAAAAAGTAACCAACAAAATAGTTTGTATCTTTAAACAAAACATTTATTTTGGACCTTCCCTCAATTCTACATAGAAATTATATTATATAATTTATATTATAATTATAAATTATATAATTATAAATATATTATATAGAATTATATAATGTATATATATAATATATATATATTATATATATAGTATATAGAATTACATATATTATAATTCTAATAGAAATTATTAGAATTTAAAAGAGAATTTAGCAAGGTTTTTGAACACAAGAATCAACATAAAAGTCATTAGCATTTCTATACAAAACTAATAACTTATTTAAAGTATATACTGGAAATACTTCAATTCTCAATAACAATTCCCAATAAAAAATGTAGGAAAAAACAAACAGTGATGTAATCAGCTGTTACAAACTAATTAAAATATATAAGGATACCTAAATATAAAAAATGATGTACAAGGTCTGTCCCAAAAGTATCAAACCAATGTGAATATAACTAAAGCAGTTTGTGTGGTCAACATTTTCAGGATAGATCTCATAAATGGTAAGGCCAATCAATATCATGAAAATACATATTTTTACCCAAATTGATCTATAAATTTGATTTCCAGTCCAAACTGAAACTGTCCTCTTGAATCTTCTAAAGTGATCCTAAAATCCCTCTGAAAATCAAATGCCAAATAAGATAATTTTGAAGAGGAACAATATGTGAAAGGTATCTCCTACCAGTTATTAAGATTCATTTGCAGCTGTAATAATTAATATAATGTGTACTGAGAGGAATAGGGGTTGATAAATAGATTTATGGAATACAATAGAAAAATCTTGCACATATATTTAAATAATATAGAGGCATTGCAAATGAATAAAAATATATATTTAATAAATAGTAGTGACACAAATAAATATTCATGTAGGAAGAATATAAATTTAGATCCCTTCCTGAAACAATAGAAAGGTGAAAGATCTAAGGCCTCGTCTAGTAAAACAAATGTCCAAAGCAAATCTTTAAAACTTTGAGAAGACAGCCCTGGCTGGTAGCACAGTGGACAAGACGCCGGCCTGTGAACCCAAAGGTCGAAGGTTCGATTCTCCAGCCAGAGCACATAACCAGGTTGCAAACCAAGTCTCCAGTCAGGTCTGTGGCTAGAGGCAGGTGAAACACAACCATACATTGATGTCTCTCTCCCTCTCTGCCTCTTTCCCTTCCCCTCTTTCTAAAAATAATGAAATAAAATCTTAAAAAAAAAAAAAAAAAAAAAAAAACTTTGAGAAGAAAATATATCACTAAGACCTTAGTTTAGGAATAGCTTTCTTAGAAAATAAATTAAAATGCCCAGACATAAATAATATTTATTTAAATATTTATATATTTTAAAATATCATAAACATGGGGGAAGATAATCTTCACACTAGAAGAAACTATTATTCATTATTTCATTATGAATGTGCTAAATCTCAAAAACTATATTTTGAGCAGTAAAAAAGCAAACTCCAAAATGACATATTCAATATGACTATTTAAATGAAGGTTGAAACTCAATAATTGGAGATTTGTTTTAAAAAATATGCCATTCTTATGAATTGCTAATAAAAAGTATTATAGTCAGGTAACATACTCAATTTTTAATCCTTTGATATTTAGTGAGACTTGTTTCACAGTCCAGCTTGAGGTGTAGCTTCTTGCATGTCCTACTTACACTTAAAAATAAAACATTTTCTACTTGTTGGATGTCATATTCTTGAAATGTAAATTACGATAAATCTACATTTGATCTAAATTTACAAATAGTGTATTCAATACCACTTAGTCTAAATTTAAAAATGGAATAGTATGTTCCATTTCTTTTTATCTTTATTAATGTGTTTTTTACTTTACATTCTATCATATGCTGGAAAAGGGGTGTCAATATCAGCAAATACAATTACGGATGTCTATTTTGTCTTTCAGTTTTGCAAATTCCTTGCAATGTGTATTCTAAAGCTCTGTATTATGTTATATTTTCTAGAATATATATATATATTTTTTATAAAGATCTTATTTATTATTTTTAGAGAGAAGGGCTGGGAGGGAGGAAGAAAGGGAGACATCAATGTATGGTTGCCTTTCACCTGCCTCCAGCTATGGACCTGGCTGGAGACCTGGCTTGCAACCTGGTCATGTGCCTTTACTGGGGAATCAAACCAGCGACCTTTGGGTTCGCAGGTCAGTGCCTATCCATTCAGCCACCAGCGGGGGCTCTAGAATATATACTTTTACAAAGTATTAGGAGCAGTTAAGAATTTTAATGTCTGTTGGTGAGTTAACTTTTTTGGGGGGGAAGTATTTCTAATATGTATTTTGAAGTTTAAAAAAAAATGATTTTATGCCTTTTTCTTTTTTTTTAGTTTAGGGTTTGCATGATACATCTCTTTTTAAACTATTTTATTATAATGGAATACTAAAAGTGATTCTGTTTTTTATATATTTTGGGTTGGCTTGTTGTAATAGAATTTAATCAGGGTTGCTTATGCAACCCTGCTGAGGGTAGAAGAAATATGTCCACTGGGTGTTTAAAAAGAGGTGTTCTATTTAAGAAAAAGAGTTTCTTTACCATTTTCCCAAACATTTAGGTGTTTCTCATCCCAAGGCTGAATTTATGATCCTTGACACCATGTCCTTCTTTATTCTGCAACAGCAGTCTCCCCGCACAAGAAGCTGTCCCCATGTAGGCTGCCTGCAGTGCCCAGCATTTCAGCTGCTTTGCTAGGCACCATTGAGAGTACCAATTTTATGAAGATTAGGCAGGCATGGGTAGAACATCTCAGTGCGTTAATTTGACAATCTTTCACATACAGAATAAATGCTAACCATTCTTCTACTTGCTTCACTTTTGATAAAAACCTCTAATGTAAAACTAAAGATAGACCTTACCTCATTTTTAGTTTGGGAAAACTAAAAGAAAACGTTTCTACCTGCCTTACCTCAGCCACCAATTTTATTTTTGCAATCTGTGAGTTGAGCCTGTCCTCTCACAGCCATCTCTCCTGGTCCTTGATCAGGACATTTTGAAATCCACTGTCTCTCTTTTTGTTTATTTTGCTTAAATAAAAAAATTAATTTTATAATAGTTAGATGTACCATACTAATAAAATACGGTAACAGAGGAAACTGGGTAAGGGTTGTCTGGTAACTTTCTGTACTATCTTTTTATTTGATCTGTAAATTCAAGTCCTGTCTCCTGAGGCTCCTCTTGGTCATGACAGTTTCTCAGCTTTTTCTTGTTTTGATGACTGATGGTTTTGAATATCACCAGTCAGTTATTTTGTACACTGTTTCTCAGCTGGGATTGATCTGAAGTTTTTCTCATGAGTAGGCTGTGGTTATAGTTTTTTGGCAGAAGGACTACAGAAGAGATGTGTCATTTTTATTATATCCAAAGTACATTCCACCAATAGACCTTATCACTGTTGACGCTGACTTTCATCATTTGTATGATGTGGTATTTGTAGGTTTCTCTACAGTAAAGTTCTTCTCTAGCCTTCCCATCTGCCCTATATGTGCAGTCCACACTTAGGGAATGCGAGCTGTTCTCCACCTCTGTTCGTGCAGAGTATCTCTGTAAATCATTTGAAATATTCTGCATGGGAGATTTGTCTCTTCTCTCAGATTTGTGAGTTATTCAATCAGTTAGTTGTATCAGTCTGGACTTCTGAATATTTATTTTATACCATTTTAATTCTGCACACATAGCTTCTAACAATTAAGTCAAAATTACCATGTAACTGTTTCAGCAAGTATATTATGGCTCTAGCATTTCCGTCCAGGTAAGCAGATCATAACTGTCTCTCCCTAGGTGCACCTGACTCTTCAGATTTTGGGGTAGATTTGTCCTGCAACTTCTGAGAAGTTGAAGAAAATTAATGATTTTCAGGTTGCCCAATTCTTTCTAAGACTGTAAGAACAGAAATGAGTCTCTAAATTCTTTCTCTGTCAGGACTGAAATTGGAGGTCAGTATATCATTTTTCTCATTATTTTTATTCAACTTGTCCTGTATTTTTATTTCAAGTGTGTTATATCATGTTATTTAACTAGTATGAGAAGTTATAACTTATAGTCTATCACATTATCTATCCTAAATGTTCTTTTACATCTGTGCTTCCTTTCCTGATGTCTTTAGTGTGAAGTGCTTTTTTGCTTAGTTTTCAATTTTATCTTTTGTAATGTTCTTTTAGTTCTACCACTTTGTGTTATATTATTGCAGTAATGTAGTTTTAATCTTCTCTTAATATAGAACAACTTCATAGTGTTAAGACTTTACAATATTCCTTCCTTTGCTATAGGGTCTTTAAAATTTTTTCATATGTAAAATTATTTAAATTTTTATATAATTAAAATAATTATATAATTACACTTTCTATTTACCTCAATCCTTTCTTAAGAGAATATATTCAGGATTCCATTTACTCTCACTTCCCTCTAGGTTGAAGAAGTTATAGTATAAGGTAGGTCTACTGGGGCCAAATTCTTTTATTATTATCTTTATCATTTCAAAATACCTTTATTTCACCTTCATTTGGAGAATATCTTCACTAGGTATAATATTCTAGGTTCTTATTTTATTTTTAGCAATGTAAAGATGCTATTATATAATGTTCTGGATTCTTGTTTTTGTTCAGAAGGATTCCCTTCTGCTGTATTTAATATCTTTTGTCCTTTTCAGCAAATTGGCTATAATGTACCTAAATATTTTAAAATGTATTATTTTATCTAAGAGTTTGATGAGGATTCTGGATTTATAGATTGATGTCTTTCAATTAATTTTTGAAAACCCATAGCCATTTTATCTTTACATATTCCTTCTAAAATTTAAAAAACACTTAGAGAGAAGAAGAGAAACATCCATCTGTTACCTCTCACACATGCCCAACAGGGAGCCTAGCCTGCAACTCAAGCATGTACCCAGCCCAGAAATTGAACCAGTGACTTTTTGGGTTGTGGGGCACCTAATCCACTGAGCCACATCAGTCAAAGCTTCTAACCATCTATCTCTCACCTTTCCTTTCAGGATTGTAATTATGCAGACCAAGTGATATTTTCTCCAAAATCAGAGATTCCCTTTTCTCTTGTTCGAGTTTTTGTTTTTTTAATTCCATGAACACATTTTATTAAATTTGGTCTTCCATACCAATTTTATCCTAATTTCTCATGGGCTTTTGGATATGTTAAGACAATCAAACCAACATTTTTAGTGGGTTTATTATCTAAGCCTTATCTACAAAAATTGTGAAAATTCAAATTACTTTGATGATACATGTAGTATTTTTACACTATTCCTGCTAAAAATCTTTTTTTTCTTTGATGATTTTTTTAAAAAAAATTATTGTTGTTGTATTACATCCATCTCCTTTTTGCTCCCCTCTGTCCCCCTCCCCACTAAAAGTCTCTTTCTCTCTCTTTTACTTTGAATACACTTTACTGATCAGTCTTCAAGTCTATTAACTCATTCTTCTGCTATCTTAATCTGTTGTTAAAACCAAACAAATGAATTCATTTTTGATAATTGATTTTTAAAATTTATACAATTCCATTTTGTTCTTTGATATGCTCTCAATATTTTAATCATACATGTTGTTTACCTTTAAGTAATTACATGCTACTATCTGAATGTTTGTGTCTATCCAAAATTCATTATGTTGAAACTTAATGGTATTAGGAAATGGAGCCTTGCGGAGATTAGATAATAAAAGCAAAGCCCTCATGAAAGGGATTAGCACTATAATAAAAGAAATTTGACAGAGCTCCCTTGCCCTTTCATTCTGCCTTATAAGGTAATAGCTAGAAGGTGACATTTATGAACTAGAAAGTGGGCCCTCACCAGATGTTGAATCTGCTAGTGCCCTGGTCTTAAACTTCTCGACATCCAGAAATGGGAGAAATAAATTGCTGTTGTTTATAAGCTACTACCAGATATGGTATTTTTGTTAAAGCTGCTCAAACGGACTAAGGCTATACTCTAGTCTCTTTATCACCTAATATTTATCATCTACATCTTGGTGTAATTACATCACCAAGCCCTCTTTTTACTATTTCATGTGACTTATATTTTTATTTTTAGCCAGATATTTTGTATTCAATAATAGTAGAAATTGAATTATATAATATTAATATTTACCCCTCTAAATATATGACATTTTTTTTCAGGCTGCTAGAGCTAGAGGCTGAGCTAAATTAAATTATAGTTAACCATATATTGGCCTTGTTTAAGGTTTAGTTTACCACTGATTTAACATATTCTGAAATTATGACTAGGGCTTTTCCTTCTGTAGAACAAAGCATCAGAGTTTTTGTGACTCTCTTTAGTGTGTGGTACGCAAATCTGTTAGCTTGTTAAACTATTTTATAACTTTCTTTTACAGATTAGTCAGATTTCTGGGCCACTTAGGGTTATCTTTGCTATCCAGTTCTACACCTACCTTTCTCTGCCTTGGGAAATTATCTTCCCTATTGCAATGAATGTTCTCTCCAATATTGAGGTGGGTTGCATTATACTCCTACAATGCCTTAGAATGAATTCTCTTAGCTCTTCTGCTGGCCCCTGGTAACTGAAAGCTTAGAGTGTCTCAAAGAGGTTTTTTCATACAGAGCTCTTTTAATATGACTCCCAGGGTAGTAAATTTTTCACATACAGTATTTGCCTTGATTATCAGAAAAGGCTAGGAAGTAGTTATTAGTGAAATTCCACAGGTGGGTCATTGAAGGAAGTTAGTAAAAATTATGATGAAAAGAACTGAAAGAATAAAATTCTGATAAAGAAAATGTAGGCAACTCTATAAAAACAGAAGAGGAAATAAAAGAAGAAAGTTGATAAAGGTCTGTAACATAGGAAAGGTTTAGAGCAGGCGAATAGTGGCAAGCCTTGTTTTCATTGGCTTATTTCTTATAAGAACTATTCAAATGAATGACTATTTAGGGCATTGTTTTGATCCTCACCGCATTTGTTTAAGACTGACACTGACTTATTTACATATATTTTCAGGAATGTGAAAAGGACTCAGCACATATTAAGCATCCTAAGTATTTATTATTATCTTAAGGTTTCACTTCATTCATTCATTCATAAAATATTTTTGAGGCCTTTCTACTAAGTACCACTTCTTGATGTTTGGAATATATTAGAGGACAACACACACACACACCTGCACCCCTGTAAAGTATAAAGAAACCAACAAACAACACATAAAATGTTAATTATAAAGTATTTTAAGAGGTGCCAAGTACCATTAAAGAAAAATAAAATGGAAGGGGTGTTTTGGAGAGCATATTAGGAAAAATGGGTTTTAATTTTAGAGTGCAGTCAAGAGAAGCATCTATAAGAAGGTGATATTTGAGGAAACACCTAAATTCTGTTAATGTGATAACGATGCGACATGTGAAAGCCTTACATTTTCAGCAGCTTGAGTGATGCAGGAACTGCAGAGGGATAAGTATGACTGTGCTGGGATAATGAAGGGACAGAGTAGTACAAGGTGAGAGCATGCAGGAAAGGGTAGTTCAGATTAGTTTAGACCTACTAGGCCATTGTAAGGCTTTTGCTTTTAGTGAAAGGAGTTACTATGCACAGTCTTGAGCAGAGGAGTAACGATATATGACTCATGATTCAAAAGTTTTCCATTATCCCAAGTGATCTAACAAATGAGATAGAGCTTTATTGCCCTATTATTTTCTTTTCCATATACTCTATTTCAGGGCTCCTCTGTAGCAGTCCGTGGTAAAGAAACAAGCATCGTATTTCAACTCACAGCTATGTAAATTCATGGATTGGTAAAAAGCTAACTGGGGACTAAATCCCTAGATACCCCATGTTAAGAGATGCTAGACCCAACTTCCCAGGCTCTGAAGTCCTTCCATAATTGAGGAAGAAAAAGGCTACCCTATCATCTTTTTGTATGTGAAGAAATTGTGGTTTGAGACATGAAGATAGTTTTGACATTTTCACCATTATAACATGTTGGCTTTCATATCTTTGTAAAAGAAGAAAATGATGATTAAGACCTGGCATAAACAATTTTTATTTGTCCAGGGGCCTATAGTCAATATTTTGGGCTCTGTGGTCTCTCACAAACACTCAACTCTGAGTTGCAGTGTGAAAGCTATTGTAGACAATACATAAATGAGTGAGAGCAGCTGTGTTTCAATAACTCTTCATTTACAAAAACAGATGGCGTGGTGAGTCAAATTTTGCCCATGACCAATAGTTTGCCAACCCTTGTTTTAGATTATGTTGTTCAGAGCAAAGGAGAGAGTATAAAACATAGTTGCCAGAAGTTATGCTTATTCTTTTAAGCTCTGTAGTTCCTGGATGACATTGAATAGGAGAAAACTTACGCAAATAAGGATATGAATATACTTAGCTTTCAATTAAACCATGTTTAATGAAACATGACTATAGGCAGCTCTTATGCTACCTATCCAAGAATGCCTTTGGGAGGAATTATAGGTTAGTTTGTCTTTCTTCACAAAAGAATTTTTGGAAGATTCTAGCATAGATATTTGAAAATGGCATATTTGTTTCTCAAAGACTTGTAAATAATTTGCTAAATTCCCAAGGCATTCATAGTTTGGAAATGTATGTTGAATGAAGAAGTAAACATTTATAAAATTTTGAAAATAAATATTCAAATCTTAGTATTTCCAAAATTTCTACACCTAATGGCTCACATTATTTTGGTCCTTATTATCTCATTTCCTTGCAGTGTATCTGTGAAATGTGTGTGTGTGTATATATATGTATATATATTTCTATATTTCTATATAAAATATATATTTTTCACCTCACTTTATGATAAGGAAACTGAGTTACAATAAGGATTAATCAATGCCTATTAAAGAAGTCAATGACAGACTTGAGTAGAGAATTCTGGAATTCTGAGCTTGCTGCATCCAGATTAAATCTGTTTACCTTTTCTTTAAATAAATATATCTGCAGCCCAGGTGAGTCTCCCAAGGCAAACAGACAGAAATCCCATGGTATATCAAGTTTAGACAAGAATAATAGTTTGCAAATGTACATTTGAAATGAGGATATAGCTACCATTTCCCAATGCTGAAAGCTAATCCTTGCAAAACTCACATTTAGCAGATATTTTACATACCTAATTATTATTGGTTAGAGTATTTCAGTGGTAAAAAATTTTGTCAGATCTTTTCCTTGGTCAGCTAACTTTAATAGAGAATATTGACACTAGAAAAGATGATTAAAGGTCCCTAGTGGCCTTCTACTCCACTTCCAAATGGAGGTAGGGCATTTACTAGTTATTACCTTTACTACCTAAATCTCTGCTGATCATCAGAGGCAAAATGGGACCAGAAAGCCAGTCATTAAACATATCAGTTGCTTAGTTCCTGATAAGAGAATTTAGTTGAGTAGAGATACATTAGTTATAATCACATTTCACTGTTCTGCATATACGTATGATACTTTTAAAGATCTGAACTGAAGAAAAATGTTACCTAGCTTATTATATGTTAACTTGAAAATTAAATGCAATAAATATTCCTCACTGCATGCTATCACAGACACAAGAACTGTGGATTCAGTTTTTCATACCAAAATGTTTGGTTAAAATAAACTTTATAAATACAAAATTCAGATTTTACAATGATTAGAAGCAGCACTTGTATTTTTAAAAATCAATGAACCTGTTTATTTGCCATGAAAAACGCTGAACATCCATGGTTTACTTATGACCTATAGTAAACAGAATAGTGGAAAAGGGAAATTGTAGAGGGACTTTGGGTAGTTTTGAGAAGTGTGTATTAAAGTTTATATGTTGGACAATGTTACTTTATATTACTTTAATAAATAATACCTAATATTCTTATGTTTAGATACTAAAGTGGTTTCAAAGTATTTTATATAATGCTGAATACTAACATTTATTCAATAAATTTTGATTGCTTGATTAGGTAATCATTTAGATATAGGTAACACCCTCCCCTTAGGTGAATTAAAGATATAATTCATGTGCTATTGCATATCCATAGGTTTACTAAAGAGAAATTCTATTTAAGTGTTTGTGTTTTAGCTGGAAGTATGGGGTGGGAAAGCTCGCATGGTGCATAGGAAATGTTATGATACCATCCAATATACTATCCATTTATGACAATGTCCAATGAAAATATCCATTTTAAGATCTGATTTCAAGAAGGAAATTAATTTTCCAATAAAGAATAACTTTAAAGCAAGTCTTCTTTCATCATGTAGAATGCTGATCTTGATAGAAAAACAAGAAGACGTTAGATGTTGAACAGTTGAGTTTGAAGGATAGTTGCAGCTGCATATAGTCATTTATGTTAAGTAACAAAGCAAGGAGCTAGCCTTTTACCAAGCAAAATAATAAGACTGCATGCTTCACACATGAGTTTGGTCAAATTAATATGCAAAAACTGAGAAATTTAGGGTTAGAGTAAAGGAGAAGTTGAAACAAAAATCAAAAATATTTGTATTAGGCAATGGCACTCTTGAATGGCAACCATGGATCTGGATTAATCCATAATAATAATTCAAACAAAAGTTTTGTTAAATACCTCTACCTAATATATAAAAGCACAAGGTGGTTGACAAAATGGGGAAACAAAGAGCCATGCCCCAAATAAAAGAACAGAACAAAACTCATTAAATGAAATTGAACAAAGTGGAGATAAGCAGTCTACCAGATGTAGGGTTCAAAGCACTAGTTATATGATCACTCAATGAACTTAGGGGAAAAGTAGATGAACTTAGTGAGAACTTCAATAAAGAGACAGAAAACATAAAAACAGAGATAGAAAGCATAAAAAGAATGAGTTAGAAATAAAGAGCCCTGGCTGGTGGCACAGTGGATAAGGCACTAGCCTGCAAACCCAAAGGTTGCAGGTTTGAATCCCAGTCAGGGCACATAACCAGGTTGCAAGCCAGGTTTCCAACAAGGTCTATAGCTGGAGGCAGATGAAAGGCAACCATACATTTATGTTGATCGCCTTTTCTTCCCCTCTTCCTGCCCTTCTCTCTGGAAGTGATGGATAAAATCATTTTTAAAAAGTTAAAAAAAGAAATAAAGAATATAATAACTATAAAAAATACATTGTAGGAAATCAATAGTGGAGTAGGTGAACCAGAAGATCAAAGTAGTGATTTAGAGTATAAGGAAGCAAAAAAAAAAAAAAAAAAAAAAAAAAAAAAAAAAAAAAAAAAAAAAAAAAAAAAAAAAAAAAAAAAAAAAAAAAAAAAAAAAAAAAAAAAAAAAAAAAAAAAAAAAAAAAAACCCCCCCCCCCCCCAAAAAAAAAGTAAGGATTGTGTAAGGAACCTCTGAGACAACTTCAAGTATATCAATAGTCACATTATGCAGGTGCCAGAAGAAGACAATGCAAGGAACCGAAAACCTCTGTGAAAAAATAATAATGGAAAACTTCCCTTGCCAAGTGAAAGAACTAGACCTAGAAGTTCAAGAAGTGCAGAGAGTCCCAAATAAGATGAACAAAAAAGGTCCATACTAAGCCACACTATAATCAAAATGCCAAAAGTTAAAGACAAAGTGAGAATCTTAAAAGCAGCAAGGGAAAAGCAGTTAGTTATCTCCAAGGGAGTTCTTATAAGATTGTTAGCTGACATCTCAAGAGAAACTTTGCAGGTCAGCAGGGATTGGCATGATATAGTAAATATAATGAAAAGCAAGAGCTTACAATCAATACTACTTTGTCTAGCCAGGCTATCATTTAGAATTGAAGACCAGTTAAAGAGCTTCCCAGACAAGAAGAAGGTAAAAGAGTTCATTATCACCAAACTAACATTAAAGAGATGGTAAAGGGTCTTCTTTAAAAAGAAAAACAAAGATAATAAAATGGCAGTGAATACATATTTAAAAATAGTTATACTACTGATTTTTTAATTTAAATTTTTTTGAGAGAGAGTAGAAGGGATAATGAGAGATAAACATCAATTCATTGTTTTACTTACTTATATGTTCATTGGTTGATTCTTGTATGTGCCCTAACTGATGATTGAATTTGCAATCTTGGTATAATAGGGCAAAGCTCTCACTCAGCTACCCAGCCAGGGCCAACATTTACTTTAAATCTAAATTAATTAAATGCTCCAATCAAAAGACATACAGTAGCTGAAGGGATAATAAAAAAAAGATCTGTACCTGTTTACAAGAGACTCATTTCAGGTTGAAAGACACACACAGGCTGAGAGTAAAATAATGAAAAAAACATCTTTCATGAAAATAAAAACAAACAAACATAAATGCTGGGGTAGCAATGCTTATACCAGATGAAATAGACTTAAAAAAAAAAAAAAAAAAGGGTTATAACAAGAGACAAATAAAGACCCAGAATTTTCAATTCTGGGTATTTTTCCAAAGAAACTGAAAACACTAAATTGAAAAGACATTTGTTTATTGCAGCCTTATTTACAACAGCCAAGATACAGAATCAACCATCAATAGATGAAAGGATAAAGAAGTGGTGCATACATACAGTGGAATATGACTCAACCATAAAAAAAGAATGAAATCTTGCCATTTGCAACAGTATGGATGGGACCTAGAGGGTATTTCACTTATATGTGGCATTGAAAAAATAAAATAAATGAACAAGCGGAAGAGAAACCAACTTATAGATACAGAGAAATTTTGATGGTTGTTGGATGTGAAGAGGGTTGGGAATGAATGAAAAAGAAAGGGACTAATAAGTTTTGAAATTTGCAGCTACAGAGTGAATAGTCATGGGAATGTAAAGTATAGCATAGGAACCAGTCCTGGCAGGTGGCACAGCAGATAAGGCGCCGGCCTGCAAACCCAAAGGTTGCTGGTTTGACTCCTAACCAGGGCAACATAACTAAGTTGCAAGCTAGGTCTGTAGATGGAAGCAGGTGAAAGGCAACCAGACACTGATGTTTCTTTCCCCCTCTTTCTCTTTCCCTTCCCCTCTTTCTGAAAAATAATAAATAAAATCTTAAAGAAAAAAAGTACAGCATAGAAAATATAGTCAATAACATTGCAATAATTCTGTATGGTGTCTGATGGGTACTAGACTTGTAAATATATAAATGTTTGATCACTATGCCATACACCTGAAATGGATATACTATTTTACATCAACCATAATTTAAAAATTAAAAAAAATTATTTTAAAAGTGCCAAAGTTCTCACAATGAACTTTGAGGTGTCCTTTACACCATCTGTTCCTATTTCTGACCTCATCTCCTACACTTCTTCTCCTTCCTTACTTGGCTCCATTCACATTGCATTTTTTATAAAACTGATCAGAATATGCCATCCCAAACTATGTCACTTTGGCATATAGGTTATTCTGAGCTGAAGACAATTGAGAAATAGTAGATGTAGAACAAGCACTCTGGCCTCTCCCCATCTAACTAAATAGGCATAAATTTCCCCTTGGGAAGGTATTCCCCTCTCCTGTTTCTTATGTCAGGAAGAGTAGACAACTTGTTCTTGGAGATGGCTTTGACTTGAATCAACATAAATAAACATTACTGAAATAACTCTTAACTTCCATTAGTTTCCCTCCATATACTTACATTCTCATACTTTACTGCCCTATGTAGCCCCAACCCTTTTCCTTGGTTTTGTCACTTTTCCATAAACATACCTTTTGTACATTCAAAATTAAATTAAAATAGTAACATGAAATAAAGAATTTTGAGAAATTTTTGTATTACAATATTTTTTAAAATAAGAAATTGGACCTTTAAAAAACTAACCCAAGTTGGAAAGCTGAGAATTTTCATGTTGTTTTAAAATAGGGATAACTTACATATTTTCAAAATCTGATTTCTTAAAATTATGCTTCCTTTGCAGTAAAATAAAAAAGACTATATTTCAATAATATTTAAATCTTTTGAGATTCTTTAAAATTAGTTTTTAAATTATTAAACTATTTTTCTTGCTTTAAGTTACTCATTTTGCAATATAAACACCTGGAAATCATTGTAAAGAGGACTCATTAAGATTCTCCTGTGACAAATACCCAAACTTACTGTTTTGAGAAATAGAGATTCAAATTATCTTGGCAGTTTCTTATTTTATTATTAAAAATTCATACTGATTTTGAAACATAGGCTTTTTCTCTGAGTAATAATGCATATAAACCTCATTCTGAAATTCTTCTAATTGGTAAACTAAAAAAGTAATTCCCAAAACGTCTTTAAATGAATATAGACTTGCTCAATGTCTAGATTCATTCTCACCTTTATGTCAAGTAATATAGTCTTTATTTATATTATTATCATTATTATATATTTTTTATTATTTTACATTTAGATTCCTCTTTTTGGTCTCCATTTAAATTAGTAAAAACCTGTGACTCTGTACAAAAATAAATTAATCACCTAAAACATGCAATATACTGCTACCCTATATGTTTCAGAACAAAACAAGTTATTATTTAAAAGGGACTAATTTGGGGGGGAAATTGAGATCTTTGACAAAGTGATCCTACATGAAAGAATTTGATCTGGAACATGATGGAGAAGAAAATGCCTTTGAGAGAATGACTGATTTGATTTGTGTCCTTCTTCCTTAACTAAATAAGCACAGGTATTTCAGAATTTGTAGTTAGGATCCTTCCTATGATTATGCAATTTATAAAAATTTTATAAATTCCAAAACAGAAGAAGACTCATGGTATTAATTTGTTTAATCGGATATTTAGTATATTTTAGAAGGCATTATAATGGAAATAATAATGCTAAATTGTAATAAAATAAAACAAAGACTAAGAAAACAATAAAATCCCAAGTTAAGCTTGAGAAATAAGAAACAAGTCTCAAAATAAAGAAAAAATTATTTATCAATGTAGTAGAAGCAAATGAGAAAGAGTAGTGAGAAGAGGCACCCATGAGACTTTAATACGAGCTGTCTCTCAAAAGTAGACATAACAGAAAGTATAACAAGAACATGTCTTAAAAAAATGTACGTCATGATATTGGGAAGATAATATAAAATTTAAAATGCAAAATGAATATTGATGGAAGATAAGATCATTAATACCCCTGCATAAAAAGATAATATTTTAATTTAAATCATGGTAACCTACAGAAACACATGATTAAATGTAAGAGGATCTATAAGCCAATAGAGCAAGATACTGAACACAGAAGGTCAAATATGTAACACATTGAAATTGGCCTTTCAGGTTAAAGGTATATGAATTATAATCTAAAATCTTTCTTTCTTTCTTTTTCCTTTCTTTCTTTCTTTTAGCCATTTATTCTTTTTGAAGCTCAGATACCTTATTAGAAACAGGCCAATATTGTTTTGTCACAGAATTTTTGATATAATTAAGTATGGCCATATTTATGATCAATTGGCAAAATTTTGGTAAAATAAACAACATACCACGAAAGTGTTATATTTTGAAATTTATTCTGATATGTAAATAGTCATTTTTTAAATTGTTCAAAAAAGTCTCCATTTGCTGCAATAATAGACTTTATTTGACTTTCTAATTTTGAGCACACTTTAATTAACTTTTCTTTATCCATGGACATCATAATGTTTTCAATCTTAGCTTTAACAGCCTTTTTATTGGAATGAGGTTGTTTATGAACTTCTCTCTCACAAATGCTGCATATGTAATAGTCTAAAGGATTTGCATCTGGTGAACTAGGCGGCCAGATTTCCTTTGACCAGAATTCAGGAACATGGACACTGAGACATTCTTGCACCTTTTTGGCATTATGTGCTGGTGCACCATCTTGTTGGAAGAGAAAATGACGTCCATTTGTGACTTGCTTCATCCACAGTACAACTACTTCTCTCAAAATGTCAAGGTAAACATCCTGGATCTTCATTGATGATCTCCTGGATTCTATGTACAATATCTGGACTTGTGTGATCCTTGTGTACCTTATGCGCTTTCCTTGTTGGTGTGGTGACATCAGGATCAGCATCATACACCTTCTTCATGTTGTAAACTGTACGTACAGGGATATTGTTGAAGTCCATAATTTCTTTAACAGTTTGCCCTGCATACAGTCCAGAAATTATGGTTGCTCTAACATCATATTCCTTTGACATGATGATGACTCTCAGAATTTAATATTGTATATCTGAAACAATGATGTTAAATTATAACATTAGAAACATATTTTTTTCAAAATTAATAAGAAGCATGTGAAATAAGGAGATGCAAAGTTATTGCCAATTGATCACATGCATCCTGTACATAAAGCACATAGGCAAATGCCTGCCAAAAAAATAGTCACCTATTTCTTTGAGGGGAAGGAAGAGTTGAATAAATTATTTGGCTAATTTCATTTTAACCATAGTGCTTCTTCAGAATTAATCTAAAGGCAACAGTATCTCTTTTAGTAGAAACACACAGGCACATACTCCCAGGTTCTACTTGTCCTTGTTTAATACTTTAAAACTTTTAAGCTTTAAACTTAAAAGTTTTAGAATAAAGAGAAAATTTTACAAACTGCCAAGAAAGCAGAAGCTACAGTGACAAGTATCTCGAAACATTCCACTCATAGTTTTGGAGAGAATATATCTGATGTCCCACCAAATTCACCTTGTTTTTGAAATTATTAAAACCTAAAAAACCAAGCATTTATTTTTAAAATAAAGTCACCATACCAAAGTTGAGCAGGAGTAAAAAATGAGTATCTCAGGACACATGAAAGATGCTTTAGAAACACTGATTAGAAAAATAATGTGAGGTAAGATAATAAAATGAAGTAAAGCAATCTAGGAAATCAGGCCAACAGGAAGAAAATAGAAAAGCAGAAGGTAGAACTTCTTAGATTTAGTCTACCAAATATAAATAGAAAGTGAGTAGGACAGGAGAAGTTTAACCCAAGAAAGATGCTTTTGTTGTTAAAGAGCAAGTTCAGAGTTTATTTAATAAGAAGAAGCCATCATGGAAAATAGAGCCAATGAGGCTAAACATTTCCCTGTAAAATTAGACTCCATTTCATTTCTTTCTCAAACTATGAAAAGTAAATCTCAGCTTAATTATATTGTTATAAAAATATGGCATAAAATTATACATTAGACTACAAATAAATTTTAAGTGAATTAGAACTTAGTGCTCATTTGAAAATATATATAAATAAAAAGAGACAACATAACCTCATAGCATAAAAGTTCAAGGATACAACAAGAATTATGGTTCTTAGAAAAATTATTCTAAAGTATCTTTTTTTATAATATATATTATATATTATATATATTATTATATATGTTATATATATATAATATATAGATAATTATATCTAAATTATCTTTTAATTAGAAGAATCCCTGACTGAATTTTTAAAAATGCAATCTAGGCTACAAAAGATGAACCTAGTAGTAAAAGTCTTATAATCTTTTTAAACTATTGGGTCAAGAAAATAATGTAGAACATAGTAGTATATACTTATAAACAAATAAAAGATGAATAACTATAAACATTACAGATATGAAGAAGAGAGATAAGAAGGGGACATATAGAGGAACAGAGAGGTGCACACATACGCACATTTGAACAGATACAGACAGACATAAAGTTACTTGAAAATATAAATGAAATATATTTATATATATAATGTCAGATAACTTTCAGAGATCAGTTAGAAGAATACTATACCTTAAACACAGCATAAAAGATTTTTCAAAAAACAAAATAAATATTAAAAATTGGCTATATTAAAGAAGTTTAAAAGCGGAACAAAGTACCAAAAACAAACAAAAACCAGGAACCTTCTGCTGCTTTTGACAGGTTCCTTCCTAACTGCCATGGGCAGAGCTTAGTTCTTTGAACAATTTTTGGCATGTACTTTCTGTTTCCTAAGTGAACCTTGAGCTCCAAGTAGAATACCAGAAACTGTGGAAAGCAGTGCAGGCATATAAAGATTCCCTACTTGGCTTTGCTTTCCCTTCATCTGTTGTTGAATATGAAGTCTTTGGTTATGTGAAAGACAAAAATTATATACATTTCAGAGAAACACAGGAACAGGATTTCTTAGGGGTTTATTTCTGCGTAGAAGTGGTATATGATGATATTACATATATGTATTAATTTTACATTCAACTTTATCAATCTGGTTGGCTTTCAGAGAAAAGTGAACAAGACATACCATTTCAATGTTAATATATTGCTGGATTCCAGAAACAGTTAGCCTAACAAATTCTTTTGAATATTTAAAAAACAGGTTATGAGGAGATCCAAAATGGTGGAGGAATAAGTGGAAGCTATACTAACTTTCTCCCAGGACCAAACTGGAATTACAACTAAATTAAAGAAAAATGATCCTGAATAATCAATTGAACACTAGCTGGAGAGAAACCTAATAGCCAAGGACAGATGGAAGAAAATATCTCACTACAATGAGACTAGTAGGAAGTACAGAGGAAGCTTGAGAGCTGGCTGGGCTCCCATGGGTGGCAGTTGAAATTGAAGAGGGATATTTCAGCAGCTAGGAGGTTCCCCCTGAGAAGTGTGGGGTCTAAACCCATGCTGGGCTCTCCAGTTTAGAGCACCAGAAACAGGAAAGGAGCTCAATTAACATCTGAATGTGAAAAGCAACAGTTTCTGTTTGTCAGGGAGAGAGAGCTAGAGATGCAGAGAGCCTCTTAAAGGGCCAAAGCACAAAATTTTATTTGCAGCCACTTACCCTGGGCACTGGCAGAGGGAGGGCAGACTAGACTACAGATGTGTGAGAGGGGTCTGGCGTTTGTGGCCCTGGGAAGAGAACCAAAGGAATGACACAAGGACTCCTGTGCTGAGTCAATCTCCATAGTGCAGAAACCACTTGTCTCAGGAAGAGCACCCCTCAGTAAGCAGCACCAGCTTGAGGGGAAGCAATAACTCCACCCACAGGAATCACTCTATGTCACTCTGTAGCTTAAACCTAGCTACTGAGGAGTATAGTTGGAAGCTATTTCAGAGACAAGGCCTAACAGAAGGCCTTCAGGCAAATGTGGATCTTTGGGAGATGTGAGACTTGAGCTGACCCTCCCCCAGGCCCAGTGCTGATAAAAGCTGACCCTAGGGTGAAGCCTAGTTCTTTCTGTGTACAAAAAGACCCAACAGAGATAGCTACAAGCTGTGGATAGTTGATAGCTCCAAACAGGTTGTCTAGGGCCAGTCACATGCAGTGTACAACATAGAACTACACCAGAATCTGTGTAGATTTACCTAATACATAGAAACAAGTACAAAGAAGCAGTAAAAATGGAGACAAAAAAATAGACCTCAAATTAAAGTACAAAGAGAGTTATCCAAAAGGAGAACTAAATGAAATGAAGGCAAGAAATTTATCAGATATAGAATTTACAGTAATAATTTTAAAGCTACTCAATAGCATGAATAAAGACATAGAAGTAATATAAAGGAATAAAGAATGTAATATCTCAAATAATACAAATGGAAGGAATAAACAGCAGGTTAGATGAAGCAGAGGACCAAATCAGTAGTTTGGAAGACAAGGTAGAAAAGTTACCCAAGAAGAGCAACCAAAATAAAATCAAGAATTAAAAAAAAATGAGTATAGTTTAAGAAACATGAAGCATAAAATCATCCTTTTCATGGGAATACCAGAAAGAGAAGAAAATGAGCAAGGGTGAGAACCTATTTGAAGAAATAAGGACTGAAAATTTCTCTGGTCTGGTAAAGGAAAAAGACACAGCAGTCCATGAATACAGAGTCCCAAATGAAATGAACCCAAAGAGGCCATCACCAAGACACATCATAATTAAAATGGCAAGGCTTAAAAACAAGGAGGGAATCTGAAAAAGTCACATGAGAAAAGCAGTTAGTTACCTGAAAGGAATCTCCAACTAGACTGTCATCTGATTTCTCAACAGAAACAGTTCAAGCCAGAAGGAAGAGGCATGAAATATTCAAGGCCCTGCAACCAAGGCTACTTTACTAGGCAAGGCTAACATTAAAATTTGAAGGAGAAACAATGGGATTCCCAGACAAGGAAAAGTTAAACGAGTGTGTTAACACCAAACCAGTACTGCAACAAATGTTAAAAGGCTTGCTTTAAGAAGAAGGAGACCACAGAAAGAAAAAGAACAAATGAGGCAAATAATTTAAAAATAAAATGGCAATAAATACATACCTATCAATAATTACTTTAAAAGTAAGTGGCTTAAATGGTCCAACCAAAAGACAGGGTAAATGAATGGATAAGTAAACAAGACCCCTATATATTCTTTCTCCAAGAGACCCACCCACTTCTGATTGAAAGATACAAGCTAAAAGTGAAGGGATGGAAAAATGTATTTTATGCAAATGGAAAGGAAAAACGCTGTAGTAGCAAAATTCTATTCTACAACATAGACTTTAAAACCAAGGCTATAGTATAAAACAAAGAAGGATACTATATAATGATAAAGGGGATAGTCCAATATCAGGATATAAAAGTAGTAAACACTTATAAACCCAAGAAAACAATACAAAAGATCAATGAATAGAATGTCCAGAAGTAAACCCACACCTTTATAGCTAATTACTATTTAACAGAGAAGTCAAGCATATACGATGGACTAAAGGTAGTTTACTCAATAAATGGTGTCAGGAAAATTGGACTAATACATGTAGAAAAATGAAACTAGACCACTTATTATACCACATAAAAGAAAATTCAAAATGAATAAAAGGCTTAAATATTAGACCCAAATCATAAAAATTCTAGAAGAAAACATAGGCAGTATAATCTTAAACATGGCTCATATTGTATCTGATATATCTCCCCAGGCAAAATAAACAAAAGAAAAAATAAACAAATGGGACTATATCAAACTAAAATGATTTTGCACAGCAAAGAAAAATAATCAACAAAATAAAGAGACAACCCAAGGAATAGGAGAACATATATGCCAATATATCTGCTAAGAGCTTAACATCTAATATCTATAAATAACTTAGAAAACTGAACACCAAAAACAAACAATCCAATTAAAAAATGGACAAACAACCTGAATAGACCCTTTCTCCAAAGAGGACATAGAGATGGCCAATAGACATATGAAAAGATGTTCAGCCCTGGCTGGTGGCACAGTGTATAAGGTGCCAGCCTGGGAATTCAAAGGTTGCTGGTTTGATTCCCAGCCAGGGCACATAACCAGTTTGTAAGTCAGGTCTCCAGCCAGGTCCGTAGCTGGAAGCAGGTGAAAGGCAACCATACATTGATGTCTCTGTCCCTTTCTGCTTCTCTCCCTTCCCCATCTCTCTGAAAAATAATAAATAAAATCTTTAAAATATTTAAAAAATATAAAAGAGCCTCTATTAAAAAAAAAAAAAAAGATGTTCAATGTCACTAAATGTCAGAGAAATGCAAATTAAAATCACAATAAGATGCCACCTCACACCTGCCAGAATGACCATTATCAATAAATCAACAAACAAATGCTGGCAAGGATGTTGAAAAACGGGAACTCTTTTATACTGTTGCTGAGAAAGCAGATTAGTGCAACCACTGTGGAAAGCAGTATGGAGCTACCTCAAAAAATTAAAATGGATCTGCCTTTTGACATTGTGATCCCACTTCTGAGAATATATTCAAAGAAACTTAAGGCACTAATTTGAAAGAACATGAGCACTCCTATGTTCATTGCAGCATTATTTAAAATCACCAAGATATGGAAGTAGCCCAAGTGTCCATCATAGCTGAATGGATTAAAAAACTGTGTTATATTTACACAATGGAATGCTACTTGGCCATATAAAAGAATAACACTTTACCTTTTTCAAAGGCATGAATGGACCTGGTGAACACTATGCTAAGTGAAATAAGCCAATCAGAGAAAGACAAATACCATAGAATTTCACTCACATGTGGAATCTAGTTAACAGACTGAATTAACAAGCAAATTAGAGACAGACTCATAGAGAACAGGATGACAGTTATGGGGATAGAAGTTAGGGGGAGGAGGGATTGAGCAAAAAGGAAAAAGGACTCATGGTCATGGACAACAGCGTGGTGATTGCCAGAAGGTGGGTATAATGGGGCTAAATGATAATGGAAAAAAATGCTATAAAATATTTAATAAGGAGAAAATAAAAAGTATGTTATTGTAACATATCTCTATCTCATTTTTTGTGCTTGGTTTACTTTCCCAGTCTTAAAGTAATATACAGCCATTGAATAAAATTGGAAAATAGTAAACACATAGCATGAAAACAATCATGAATCCAATATCAAAACAATGCCTATAAAAGATTGATAGAGATGATAATAGATAGAACATAAAACACCAATTATGTTATACCATAAATAAATGCATTTTTATATCAAGCTTTTAAAAATTAACATTTTATGTTTTCTATAATTTCATGTATTAAATATCCTACTTCATCATGGAGTCATTTAAATTTTTTAACCAGCTCACTATTGTTTGGCATTGATATATTTTCTAATTATTTATTATAAATGATGGTTCCTATCAAGAAGTTAAATTACTGAGTCAAATGCTATATTTATTTGCATTTCTTAATAATTAACCACAGACTGGAATAGTGAGACAAAAACATTGGATTCAATACTTGGAAACTTCATTCCAAGCTTTCCTACACTATTAAAAAAAGAGCTTTAGACTTGAGATGATGAATTTTAAATAAAAACTATTTTTAAGTATATTTTATTGATTATGCATTTACAGTTGTCCCAAATGTTTTCTCTTTGTACACTCAGCCTTGGACCCTCTTTCCTTCAGCAATACCCACCCCCCTTTAGTTCATGTCCATGGGTCATGCATATAAGTTCTTTGGCTTCTTCATTTCCTCTATTTTTCTTAATATCCCTGCCTATTTTGTATCTTTCAATTATGCTTCTTAATCCTGCTCCTTTTCCCCAATTCCTCTTCTCCCCTCTCCAAGCTGATAACTCTCCAAATGAGTTCCATATAAATGTTTCTATTCCTGTTCTGGTTGTTTACTTTTTTTTTTCTTAGATTTAGTTGTTAATAGTTATAAACTTATTGCCATTTTAGTTAATATATTTGATCTTTTTCCCCCCTTAAATAAGTCCCTTTAACATTTCATGTAACAAGGCAGGGGTGTCAAACTTATTTTCACCAGGGGCCACATCAGTCTCAAATTTGCTTTCAAAAGGCCAAATGTGATTTTAGAACTATATAAATATAACTACTCCTTAATGGTTAAGCGAGCTGGGTAGAAACAAGGTGCAGAGCTGAAGGTGCTGGGCTGGATAAAATGAGTTTTTGCCACCAGTGTAATAAGGGCTTGGTGATGATGAACTCTTTAATTCTACCTTGTATGGGAAGCACTTTATCTGCCCTTCTAGTCAAAGTGATTGCTTTGCTGGATAGAGAATCTAGGTTGTAGGTCCTTGCTTATCATCACTTTGAATACTTATTGTCAATCCATTCTTGCTTGCAATGTTTATTTTCAGAAATCAGCTGATAGTCTTATGGGAACTTTTTTGTTGATAACTATCTGCTTTCTTCTTGCTGCTTATTTTTATCCTTTAGCATTTAAATTATTAAATGTCTTGATGTGGTTCTCTTTGAGTCCAGCTTGTTTGGGACTCTCTGTGCTTCCTGGACTTGTATGTCAATTTCCATCACCAAATTAGGGAAGTTTTCTTTCATTACTTTTTAAAATAAGTTATCAATTTCTTGCTTTTCCTCTTCTTCTTCTGGCATCCCTATGATTCAGGCGTTGACACTTTTGGAGGCATCCCAGAGTCTTCTTATACTAACCTTATTTCTTTGAATTCATGTTTCTTCTTATTGTTACAGTTAAATTTCTTTTTTATGTTCCAAATTATTGATTTGAATACTGCCTTCATTGTTGGTTTCCTGTGGACTTTATTTCACTTAATGTAAACTTTATTTCTCCATGTATGTTGTTGCCTTGCTCAGTGAGTTCTCTGAGTATCCTGATCATCAGTGTTTTGAACTCTGCATCTGATAGGTTGACTGTCTCGTTTAGTTCTTTTGCTGGGGTTTTGTTCGGTTCTTTTATTAGTTGTAACTTTCTTGTGGTTGCATGAGGAGGCAAAGTGTATCTATGCCTCCATCTTAACTGGGAGTTTATGAAACATCTTAAAAGGATTGAATTAAAATATATTTAATTCAAACATGTTTTACACATATTTAAAGGAAAAGATTTAGAAAACCTAGCACATAGCATAACCCTAAGTGGCAAATAATTTTATTCCATAAGGTTATTTACACTTAACCATTGTTGTAAATATTTTAAAAAAATAGTTTTCAATTTATTTTTGCAGATGGCAATTTTGGCAATGAGGAGCTTATGTTATAAAATTTACTTTTGTTTGTACATTATATTTCTAACTTTGCTTACATTTAAGTTTTCCCCCAAACTGAAATTAGAAAATAAGTCACCTACATATATTTTTAGTTGTGACTTATTTTTTTTCAAGGAAATTTATCCTAAACCAAGATAAAAATGAGTAGGTGGGTAGGTGATGTACAAAGTATTATGTAAATTAATACTTGCTACACTCTCCATTGGAGTTTCTGTCTGAATTAAAGAACGTGAGCAAAGATGATTTGTACCTCACAGGAATGAACTCACACTAGATCCATACTTATTAGGCTTTGCCTTTAGGACTTTTGACGGTAGCCTTGATTTTCTCATGCATATTAGAAGTGGAACCCCTGGCTGGTAGCACAGTGGATAAGGTGCCGGCCTGCGAACCCAAAGGTCGCAGGTTCGATTCCCCAGCCAGGGCACATAACCAGGTTGCAAACCAGGTCTCCAGTCAGGTCTGTGGCTGGAGGCAGGTGAAAAGCAACCATACATTGATGTCTCTCTCCCTCTCTGCCTTTCTCCCTTCCCCTCTTTCTAAAGATAATGAAATAAAATCTTAAAAAAAAAAAAGAAGTGGAGTTGCCTATCAGCATAGAAGCTAAAATTAAAGAGGAATACTGATGAATTTTTTCATCAGTATTATGTTTTAACATAACACATATGTTAAACAATATGTGTTGGTATAGCTTTCCCAATTTAGTGATTGCTAATAGAATCTAAACAAAACATGGCATATAATAGATTTTTTAAGTCAAAAAACAAAGATCACCTTAAGGGAAAATGGACAACTAATCTAAAGAATTAGAGAAAGACTATTTAATAAATTATCTATAGCAAATAAATAAAAATACCATGAGAAGGGAAACAAGAGATAGGGGAAAAGGTACACACACACTCACAAAATCTATAATTCAAAGTGATGTACACTAAGATGGCTAAAATCAGAAATATAAAAGAAAAAAGGATGTCTAAAATCTAACAAGTAAATTAAAGTGCATAAAGACCTGTTACAACATAAATTTATTCAGTAGGGTGGAGGATAAGTTGGAGAAACCTATAAATAATTAAAGTTAAAAAATAAGTACTTTGTCTAAATAATTGATCCAGTTTATATAATTTAGGGCTAGGAATAAAATAAGGAAATAACTTCACTATGCAAAGAATAAATAATCAAATATACAAGAAAAGAAGCATTTCTGAAGTGAAGAAGTATTCCATATGAAAACTCTGGTAATGCGTAGAGGCAAAGAAATTAGTTTATATCAGTTTTTAAAAAGTAATACAAGTCAGGAGAGTGAAGCATTTCTTCTCCCCCAAAATAAACCATAGAAGCCACTAGAATTTTGAATAAAAATTAATTTCATTCTAGGGTAGTGAGACTCATAAAACCTTTATTCACATGAGAATAATTACACAAGAAATAGAAATTGTACAACTCCTTTAGCCTTCTCAAGAGTGTTATGTGAGTATATACTAACTTACCAAGTTGGTATACTTGACTGACATTAACAGTCAGGTAAGAGGTAAATCAAAATCAAGAATTCACAAATGGCAAACTCATAATGTCAAATGTCTGATGGAGACACAAAGCAATTAACTACATTGAATGCAGAGTAGCAGTGGTTATAACTACAGCTATAAACTTGAGTGCAATAGCTCAAAACCATTCTAAAAGGAATTTTATATGCTAATACTTAAAACACAATTAAAATTTATTTAAAACATTTATTTAAGGAGAATATATGTTTTATGGCATGGGAGAGAATGGAATATAAAAATTTTATTCATGGTGTTTCTCTACATTTTTTTTAACAACAAATACATATTTTTAGTAAAATATGTGTTAGCATTAAGGGGAATAATTTTCAACAAATATTGATAATTAGGCTTTTTGGAAAAGTAACTAATGCTATAACTAAATCATAAATCTGGTTAGATTCTAATTTATGCCACAACAAATTAAAATATATAAAAATATAGATTGTTATTTAATAAATCTCTGGAGGAGTAAACTAAGGAAAATAATGGGAACAGTTATTTTTATATGAAATATTTTTAGATCTAATTCCATTAGCAATTAAAAATTCTTATTATAAGAACTATTAAAGTGAAAATCACAGATGAATAAAGTGCTTCTAATAAATAAATGTATAATATCCTCAAATGGAGTACATGGAAATTGGTAACAGGAAGAATTATGTCACCACAAATATGTCATTAAGAAATTATGTACTCCAATTTTAAAAGAATTACAGGTGGAAATTAAACATGAACAAAACCTTTCCTAGTGATTCCTAGTCAATAGAATGTAACATAACTTTTTATAACTTATACATTTGATAAAAATCAATATTCATAATACTTGGTACTTTCACCAGTATTAAAAGAATTTTTTGGAGAGAATTTGACAATATACAGGGTGGAGGAAAATACATTTATAGTTATTTGTATGGGAAATATTACAAATTAATAATAATAGAAGACTAAACTATGTTTTGTATATTCACACTGTAAATCTACTTTTGCCGCATCCTGTATATGAAAGGCTGTGTAAACATATTCTTTGATGTACTTGTTTTAGTTTTATAAATCTGTCCCAAAGAGGGAACTAAAAATGTGTTGACTCATGCATGTGAGTATAATTTAATATTTATATTAAGGAGATACATGATTCGAAGACACAGCGTTCATTCAGGAATAAATGATGACACAAAGTTGAATATCTAAATTACCTTTGTTAGGAAGAACATAATACTGAAAAACACAATCATTGAATTATAAAACTATTTATAGCATGACATTAAATCAAAACAAAACAGGAGATAGCCCTGGCTGGTGGCCCAGTGGATAAGGTGCCGGCCTGCGAACCCAAAGGTTGCTGGTTTGATTCCCAGCCAGGGCACATGACCAGGTTGCAAACCAGGTCTCCAGCCAGGTCCATAGCTGGAGGCAGGTGAAAGGCAACTATACATTGATGTCTTTCTCCCTCTCTGCCTCCCTCCTTTCCCCTCCCTCTGAAAATAATAAATTAAAAAAAAAACTTAAAAAGTCATTTATTAAAAAACAAAACAAGAGATAATCAGTTATAGTCAATATCATAACTGGAAATACAAAGAGAGCAACAAAAACTTAGAGCACCAGAAGAACAGTACTGAAAAATCTATACCAAAAAAGTAGTAAAGACTTGTACTAAAGGGTGGGATAACAAGTGACTTTAATTTATGCATTGTATTTTTATGTAGTTATAGATTATATATACAGTATAATTTCTCTACTAAAAATGTGTATAAAATTCATGGATTTCTTTCCAGCATAATGTATTAGGGGAACACAGAGTAATTGGACTGAGTCCTGGTTCTGTTACCTAGTAGCTGTTTCAATTTGTGAAAGTTACTAAAATTTTATGGAGTTCCAGTTTATTCATCTCTAAAATGGGAATAATACTACATCATAGGGCTGGTGTGATGATTAAAAAATAAAATAATGCTTGATGCCACCCATTACTCTTCACCAGATACTTCATTACAAGTAGACTAATGAGATTTTAATATAAAAATTTGATTTACCAAGCTCTGGATTACAGATGTTATTTTGTAGAAACATACAGGTATACATAGATATCTGATGTATGTGTATATGTTTTCAAGTATACTTACAACTGAGGCATATCTTAAATAGCAAATATAAAGACACACATTTTCTTCCATAATTCTCCTTTATTTTTATTACCTAAACACTCAAGAATTTGTTTTTAACTATGAAATTGAGAGACAGAGTTTAGGATTCTAGGTTGCATATGCCTTAAAAAATCACAAGTAACTAATGAATAATAACACCAATGTTTTGAATATTGAATATCCTATTAGATGTATTGTTGCCTTTTGCAATGGGTTTCTAGACCTATGCTTCATATCCAGCTGCTCATATTTTTACTGGACCAAGTTCACATAACCCTTTTTTGCATTCTTCCAATTTTTAGAATAACTAAGTTGATTTTTAACTTCTTTATTGGATACACAGCTTAGCTGATTCCATAAACAGATAAAATTCTATTCATGTATGTTTTTAGATGTATAGTTTTGGGATTTTCTTTTACTATTTCAGAAAAATTGTATTTCAGTTTATGTGTTTGTCTCCAATTAGTGAAGGTGCTAGATGTCTGACTTCCTAGTAAACTCAATGGGTGTTAACTTTATTTCCTCTTTAGGTTCAGATTATGCTAAATTCATTTCAGAGAATGGAATTTAATATGATTACAATATAATTGCATGGTTAATTGCAAGCAAAACCTCCTCTAAAATTAATATTTAAAATAGAATTGCAGTCAAAAAGCAGAATGAATGAAGAGGTATTTTTACAATAGTACCCTGAGGGAGATTAGTGTATTTCCAAGAAATTTAAGTTGTGAATCAGGAAATAATTCCTAAGAAATCTCCAGAGAAGTCCATCTCTACTTCCAGAAACTGTATTTCTGGTGGGTTAGATACTCAGTCTGCTTTATCTTCTTTGCATTTGGCTGAATAATTTTTTAAGACAGAAGAATAAGCCTTCTTTCAAGATCTTTTTCAAGGGTTCACTGTAATGGCATTTTTTTCTACCTTGAATAATCCTGTTTAACACGATATTCTCTTTCCACGTTTGCTAGGTGTGAGAACTAACGTATCATTTTAATTTCTTTTTAGAATTAGATTCTTAGCAAGCATTTCAGTTTATCTTCCACCTCAGAGGATAATTAAGTAAGTAGAGGTGTAAATTACAAACAGGGTTTTTGATGTTATGTCTTATTGTGGTACTTCGTTGATTTAAAGCTATCTAGGATGGGATTTTACATAATGAAGAATTGATATAGTACTACACTTAACTTTTAAATATTTAAGTATTCTCTTTCTACTAATCAAAAGTCACTTTATTTCAATGCTTTTTAAACTATATAGAATTTTGATGCAAATTTTTCACTTATAAAACTTCGAGTACAGATATATCAGTTTTTGAAAATAGTGTTTTCTTCCTCATTTTTAAAAAGAGGGAACAGATAAACATTACTGTAAGGCCTTTTATTTTTCCAAATATGTAAGAAGAATATTGAAAAGCTTCTAAATACAGAAGCTAGTCAAGACTTAGCTCAGTAAAATCAAACATTTCAGAAATTCAAAAGTTTTCTTGTGTTCAGGAGAGGTAATTTTATATCTCTTCAATGGGCATCTGTCACAAAATCTGTCCTTGCATAGCAGGCATCTTGCCCTCTATCTCATAAAACATACTAAAATAGTCTATTTTTCTTTAACATATTAAATAGGTTGCTTTTAACCGTTTTTGATTCTATTTTATTGTCTAATGATGGGTAGTTGATGCGTTTCTCCCACATTTCCTGATTCCTGAAAATATCGGAATAAAATGTAGAAGATGATACAGTTATACTGTATACAGAAAATACACACACTTGTGCTCACTTAGTCCCAGATCAAATTTCTTTATGTATAGAATCATAGTGTATCTACTTGGAGAACTTCACAGATTACAAAGTTTTAATCTTTTATTTTATAAATAATGAAACTGAGGCCTAGATTGTGTCTCATCTTCAGTTATCAGGAAGTGAAATTTGTTCCTCACTGCCACTATGATTGGATATTTCCTGATATCTTTTGGTTTTTCAATAAATGCATTTCACTAGATAATGGTGACAGGCCCAGAGACAAGAGCTATGAGAAACTGTGTCAGGAGTCCAAAAAACTCACTGTCACCCCACGTGACTTCAGGCTTTTCTTAAACCCTGGCTAATTGCTACCTGCCCTAGTTTGGACTCTGAACAATGTACCATGTGTGTGCACAACTGATTAAACATCCAATAATTCAGTCAATAAATCTTTCTCCCAGCTCTACCATGGACTTTCAATAAAAAGTGGACAGATATGCAAAAACTAGCTATAATGTCCATTAGAATAAAATGAGTTAAGTAGACTTTCAGATTGTAGATGGGAAGGGGCTCGAGTCCAACTAAGAAATAAAAAATAGTCTTCAACAAAAGGGCGCTTGAGCTACTTTAAATACTAGGATGACATCTGAAAATTGAACCTAAATAGGCACACGAGTCAGGCTCAACAAACTGCATTAATAAAAGTGTGGAGATCCTCAAATGGAGAGAACAAGAAATAGTAAGAATTATGATTTGATTGAGATTATTTCATGTAGTATCATAAGAAACATTGGACTCTCTCTTTCTCTCTATTTTTTTTTTTTTTTTTTTTTTGACTAACATATGCTCCAGTCCCTTCTTCTACCTACGGAGTAAATAACTTGACTTTTTGTCATGGTTGATAAACATGGACTTTTTTCAAGTTTTGATTATATGCTTTAGGGGGTCCGACAATCCTAAATTCATGTTTTCCATAACCTTTCAAGTGTCTAGTACAGGGGCTAGCCTGGATAACATGAGTTGAGGCATGCTAAAAGAATCCTTGGCTGCAAAATAACACAAAGTTATCTGTTCATGAAATTATAAATGTCACTACTAAAAGATACCTTAGTGTTAGAACCAGGTGTTTTATTAAGTGAAGCCTTTGGATGGTGGTGTTCTGCCCACAATCACATAACTCTGGTAGTATTATATATACCGATTTAAGAAATTGTTTTTTCTAGAAATGTCCTGTTATAAAATTATAAAATTCAAGTTCTTCTGAAGGACAAAGACATTTCAAACACACACAATTTATGTTTGTTTCCCCCTCTTTTTTGGAACACAGAATTGAATTAGTCATGTTTTGTTATTTGCAGCTTATTGACATCATGGTCCATACATGACTCTCACTAATTATTTTTGTTGAAATATTTATTAGTAATATAATAAACACCTGTAATGCATCAGGCACTCCAAGAACTCAGATATTTCCAAAAATTTACATTTTCTATATGCTTTTCCCCACATCCTATCTTTGGCTTCTCACCCAGAAATATCATGTATCCAGAAATTTATGTTTATCATTCTCTTGTGTTTCTTTAATAGTTTCTATCAAAATGCATAACAAATATGTTGTGCTGTTTGCTTATTTTTTAAATGTATTAAAGGGTGTATAATTTATATTAACATCTTAATGTAGGATTAGTTTGCTAGATGATTAACTATAATTTATAAAGAGGAGATAAGAACCTGAGGGAATAATAATAAAAGTCCATTCAACAAATATTTGTAGAACCATTAACATTTTCAGGCACTGGGGAGAAAAATACCAGTAAAATATAATTCATTCTTTGAGAAGTTTGTGACTTGTGAAAATATTAACAGATAACTGCAATAAAATGGAAAAGTACTACAGAAATATTTTTGTCAACTAGCATGAGTATTTGGGTGAAGTGACATTTTCCTTAAGTCTTTAGGGATGTTCGGGATAGCATTATAATTTCAAATACCTTTCAGTTTGAGAGAGATACCTGTATAATGCTACTGAACTGGAAGAGCAGATGCAAAGATATCGAGAAATTATGAAGGATTAAGGCAGAAGGAATTAAGGCTAATGAGTTAGTATGAATACTAATGATGGTGAAGTTACCATCAATACTATCTATACTGTAAGATACTATAGATTCTATAAAATTTGACGACTGTTAGAAGCAACACTGGAAAACAAGTAAAAGCCAAAGATTACATAGATTCCTATGTTTAGTTGACTAAATGATGGTGTTTCTGTAGATAAATAATGGAAGGAGTTAGTAGGGCAACAAAAGTTTTCAAATATTTAACACTATTTTACCTAATTACATGTATTGCCAGTATAGAATATTTACAACAGGTGCACATCAGAGCAATCTGATGTTACTTATGCAATTTTAGTATACACATACCTCGTGACCTGTGTATGTGTGTGTGTGTGTGGACTATGACGGTGTATTAAAATGTTTAAGGAAGTTTATTGCAGCATTATTTGTGGTAGGGGTGGTGAAGTGAGAGGCAAACTGAGTATCCATAACTTAAAGCAATCAATAAGATATATGTATAATGAAATACTAACCTACAAAAAAATGCATTTGTTGTTGTTGTTGTTGTTGCTGTTGTTGTTATATGTCTCATACTGTGTCCTGGTGTTCTTTATTCTTATCACAAAACTGGCCAGATGTGACTGAATTGTCTAATCCATGACTTTTGCTCATGAGGAGTCATTGTGCTCTGAAATCTCATTACTACAGAGTTTCTCTTCTATTTGATGTCAGCGTAACATAGATGGAATTTGTCCGGAATCTTCAATGACTACTCCAGTGGGTCGTGGCCTCACACTCAAATGTTTCTGTTTTTTGTTTTTTTTTTTTAACTAATCCACACAGTTAACATGTAACAATCTGCCTTTTTCTCTGGGCCCCACATCAGTTGCCTGGTGTCTGGTTCCTATAAAATTATCCTGACATTCACAAAGCAAATGTCCTTTGAGTTTTGAAGGCAGGGTGCAGTTTGAAAGAAGCAGATGATGTTTACATTAACCTCTTCAAGCCCTTTCTCACGTGGGGTCAGCTGCATGGTGGTTGAATCAAGGTGCCTGGTCATCCAGAATCCTTGTAAGCACTTGACTCCACGTGAAATGGTCTCCTCTGCCCCATGCGATTTGGCCAGCCTGGCAGAGGTGGAGAATCAGCCTGGTAATAAGAACCTAATGCTTTTCAGTACTTATTGATGTCAGGACATTATGCTGACAATTTTCTTTCCCCTCTGGTGATATACTTTTACCAAACACTATTATGAGGTGACTGGCCATTAACAGGAACAGGATAAAAATTTTGTCCTGATTTTATGGATATTTGGATTGCCAACAGATTCCTCCATTATTTTATTTATTTCATAGATTATGATCTGGCAGACAGAGCATTAAAGACAGAGCAGACTAATAAATAATGTCCCCACAAAATGTTGAACAGTTCACTAAGGCAATGTTATACTAACAGGAGAACTCATTCTTGAATTTATGCTTCACTGTAAATAATAAACTATTAAAATCTAGCAATACTAGTTTATTCCAAGAAAGAATAAAGGTACTTATAAAAATAACTACATTTAATCCAATATGCATTTACTTTTCTAAGAAATGACAAATCTAAAGACCTGCCTGTATTTTTATTGGTTAAGTTCCGGACTAAAAATAGCACATGGTTTTCTTAAAACTAGTTATTTTTCCCTTTCCCTTTTAATTTATGACAAAAGTATATAATGTCTATTAGTAGATTTAAATGTTCCAACAGCTTCAAGGCAACACAGATATCATTTTACAAGTGCAAAATTTCTTGTAGTGCTCAAGTAATGAAAAAAACACAATAAAGATTTTCCTTTGTAAGCATTCGTGACAGCTAAAATGAAATAATTCCTATTAATAAGGGATTTAATATATACCAACATATGTCCAGGCCCACACAATTGTGTCAATAAACAGCTAATCAGTTTAAGGTGCTGTAGGCAGGAACTAGTAATGCATACAAATTTAGAGATAACATAAAAGGAGTCTTTATCTCTTCTATTGTGAGATTTCTTTCCCCCAATGGTGACAGGCTCTGAGACATTCCTATCACATCCTCTTACATTTGTACATGTCCAAAATGTCTGTTCTCAAGTTTACTCTTATCAGCGGACTCTTCTGGAGTCATTTTTATTCCACTCTAATCTTCCCACTGTATCTTGCTGCCTCTGTAGTGTCTTGCTTTGATTAGGGTGTGTATTCCACCATTCTTGACAGGAAGACTGAGGGTGTGGGAAAGAAGGGTGGGACAGGGGAGGGGGAATACAGTAGGAAATTAAAATAGATTACCTCTGTCCTGTCTTTGCTTGGAAAAGGGATACCCCCAAGTAAGTATAATTAAAAGAGCTATTTCTTAAGTTGGTATTTAGAAACAATCATGTTAAAAATATGTGCATATGCTTTTTGCATATACATGTGTGGGTTTCATATCTGGATATCTATAGATACAATGTGTTGTATGCTAATGTGATATTAAAAGTTTCAGAATATATCATTACATTACAAATGAATAAAAAACCAAGAAGCATGAGCTCTCTAACTTACTGGAGTCTCTTTTTACAGGGGTGATGATAAAAATTAAAGATACCTATACTTTATCCACTATTTCTACTGATCCTCTGTAAAATCCCTCAGTAAAGTAATATTACTGCATCTATTTTACAGATTGTCAATGTGTAGCAGCACAGGATTTGGAGCTCCCAACCCTTCTATTTTTTCCCTCCAGCCCACACCTGGGAAGAAAGGCTGTGTGCTGATAGTCAAGAGACAAAGGCAGCAAGTAGCAGCAAAATAAACCTCATAATTAGGCTATAAGATTTGGGACCTAGCAGCAACAGAATAGTAACCTTGTAGGTACCCCACACTGAAGGGATTGGATTTAGCTCTGAGATCGTGCCTCGACTGGTTGAAAAGAGTCTGTCCTAGGGCAGGACAGATAGATTGAGGGGGAGAATTCAGGCAGAGACAGAACTTGGGAGTTCCCATCCAATAAGAACTCTACATGGCTATTGTGAGACTTGAGAGTATCAGTAACAACATATTTCTGGGACCTGGCTGAATTTTTAATTCTCTGAGAGTTAAATTACTTTCTTTCTAGATATAGATGGTTGCTGCAGGCCTTTTTCAATGCTGCCAGTATAAGCAAGGTGTTACAGAGGAAGTGCAGTAACAACGAGAATATCATTGTCATGGTCCATTTCTGACTTGAATTCAGGTCTGCCTGACTCCAAAATCTATGTCTTTAAAGCTGTGCCACACTGTTAAGAGAGTGAAATTGTATCTCTATTGACATCTGCTATCAAAATGGCAGATATCACCTGGCAAGTATAATAGGGAATATTCCCAAGAAATGAGAAAGTCATATGCATACCAGAGGAACACTTCAGACCTTTATCAGTTTTATAAATATCTATTGTAAGTTATTGAATCAGGAAATGCCTAAATTATATCTGTTTATAAGCCCCCGAGTAATATATCATGGTAGAATAAATAATTTGTTGTTAATTCTGCATTTCTTATGATAGAATTCTTAAAAATACCAGTATTTTAACTTAGTTAACATAAATATCCATATGTATAGATAAATCGATAGTTAATAGATGTACACATTAGAGGGGTAGATGGAATACAATTGCAACCATTGTCAGAGAACTAGAATCTTAAATCTTGCCACATGGCAGGAACAGATATTTATTCTGCATCTACCTGGCCAAACATGCTGCAGCTATTTGAGATTAATTTTAAATAAATATACTTACATATTTGAATATGAAAATTACCTTTGCTTTAATATTGATAGTTGAGAAAACTTATTTTTTAATAGATTTATCCTGAGAGGATGTTATACATTTTCCTATTGCTAAATTTTTTATTGCATGTCTTCACCACTTCACAAAAATCAAAGCCTTTACTATATTGGGACTTATATTCCCATTATTACCTTCACCAATATGGAACAAAAAATATAGGTATATTATAAAAATTATCTTGAGAAAGTAGGCTGAAAAGAGAGATTTCCTTTCGTATAAAAGGAAAGTGGCACTTCACAATTTAAAAATGATGTCACCTGCTACATTCTTGTGCAGTGTTATGGTCAGAAGAGGTACTTAATAAATGTCACATTACATTGAAACTAGGAATGTGTACCCCAAATAAATATACTGTGGCAACAGAACTAGACAGCTCAGGTTCCTAAAGAAAATCCAGCTAAGATGGCACAACCTAATTTGTCTGTAATACTTATTAATGTAAATTACAGTGCACTTCTACTCAAGTTAATATGGACAAAATGAAATCATAATCTAATTTACTGAGGATATTTAAATGAATTTTAACTTTGAGACAAAATGCTCTCATATTAAAAATAGGCACACACATATATGAAATGGAAGACTGATATGATTAGTAGTCTAATAAGCCATCTGAGAGAATTTTGCATCATACTCAAAAATGAAGATATAAAAGCAATGATTGTTAAAAAGCTGGCTTAAGAAGTAGACAGAAACATGTTTTTAAATTCCTGAAAGAGCAATAGAAAGAGGTACACTCCTGCTTGGAGACAGTGTAACAAGAAGTGCTAGTTACTAACCCAAAATCAGGTATGTGGCTTTTAGATAACTCAGGTTCAGTACTCCCATTCCCATAAAAAATGAAAATGAGAGAAACTTGAAAATTTTTTTCCCTCACTGTTCAGATCAATGCTAGCTATGCACCCCTGATTATGCATTTATTTGACTTAGGTAGTGTTTTTCTTTTTCTTTTTCTTTTTTAATATTCAAGCCCAAAATGCACCCTATCTCGGGAATAAAGATGTTACAAGATGGTGTGAGAGGTGACTTCTTACTGGACTTGGCTTGCTTGTGTATCACCAGGAGGCAAGTTGTAAAATTAGAATTGTCTGTCCTCTATTCCATTTAAAAGGAATCCTTTGACACAGGGCTTGGCCGTTCTTTTCTAGCTTATAAATGTGTGCACATAGACACACAAACGCACACACACACACTTTCTCTCAGTTGTCTCGTTGTTGACATTTGCATACATGATTTGTGTTCCTTTGGTTACAGTTCCAATTAGGCCTCTGTAGCTGAAGGGACCTGATTTGTCCTATCAGTTTAGGTGCTTGCAGCACACACTAATTCTCTAAGTATGCTAAAATTACAATATTGAGAACACCAACACATGAGTAGTTAATACTAACCAAGATAGAAGATAACTGTTTTCAAACAGAGCTGGTTGAATACAAACAAAGAACCCTCTAAAGCTCAGGTATGAACTGTCTGATGGGTAGCACGCTTATCTTTTTAAAAACTTGTTATAGTTTTATAATTATTCATAATTCAGGCATCTGTCATGTAATATTATTTATAGTGCAACATGCAGGTACTTTACCCAGTATATAAATAATTAGAAGTTTGGTGCAACATTTATTATTCATACATTTTTCTGTTGTGTTATTTAAGATAGTTACTTATTTTTAGAGAAAGGGGAAGGGAAAGAGAAAGAGAGGGAGAGAAACACAGATGTGTGAGAGAATCATTGGTTGGTTGCTTCTCACATATCCCACAACCAAGGCATGTTCCCTAACCAGGAACTGAACCAGAAACTTTTGGTTTGTGTGACAATGTCCAGTCAACTGGACCATACCAGTCAGGGCATCTTTCTGTTCTTGATAAACTAATATTTTGGTATCTAGTTACTTTAAGTAAGTTATATCATATAATTCTCTAATTCCATAGCTAGTGAAATAAGATGAATAATAATTTGTCTTCCCAGCTAGAATGCAAACCCAATGAGGGAAGGAACAAAATTTTAATTTGCCATAAAGCCTTATACAAATTCCTCAACCTGTTTTTATTCACATAAATATTTATTTGTCTTGAACTCCAGAAAATAAAAAGACATTTTTAATTCCACAAGCATAATTATGCTTTAAGTTCATTTGCAAAAGACACATCAGAATTAGCATATTGCATTTGGAGTATGTGGCTTAGCAATATTTATTTACATAGTTTTATATCTGGAATTTTGATAACTTAAAAAATACATATTTCAATTACCAACTGATTGACATTCCAAATAAAAATAAAGTACCTTGTACTAAATGCAAAGGGGAATATCTAATTTCAATAACATTGCTCTTGTTTAAGCAATAGTGCTTGATTAGCTAGTAAAAATATTAGTTACACTAGATTAAAAGAATTGAGACTGTTTCACTAAGTAAATTTTTTCACCTATAGCTTATAGATAGCTTAGTTTGAAGGAACTACACTGTTTAATACCAAATATTTAAAAAATGTTTGTACATGCTTAATATCTGCACTTAATATGACCTCAAAGGCTTTAGATGTCTATATAGACTTATAAATAATTATAAAATAATATTGATATAACAGCAAAAGGAGTGACAATAGAAGGAAAACTAAATTATTCAGGGCTTGTGTTGATTTCCACCTTATTTTTCTCCATCTGAAGAGACGTAAATGGACATTTTTATGAAGCTGAATATAATTTTCTTCTCAGATCATTATTTTAGAAAAAAAATATTTGTTTTTATTCCTTTTTGTGCTCCAGAGTAACCAGGATGGTGACCACCCTTCTGAGAATATTGAAGTCACTCTATTTCAAACAACATACCTATTTCTATTTGAATACATATCCTTCTTAGGAAACAGAATATGATGTTATATCTACATACCTTTCACATCTTCACACAGGATTTGGAGAATTAGAAAAATTTACCTTTACCATCATACTCTCACTACTTTCTAAATGAGACATTCATTGGGCTACTGATAGAGAAATATATAGAACAGATAGCATCAATATTTATCTCTAGAGACTCTGATTGACCTTGCCAAGTAACAAAGGTTTGAAAACACAATTAGATAGCCGTTAAAAAATTATAATTAGGCATTTAAGCAGTAAAATTAGGGCATTGCCTACTAAATTTAAGTAAAATTTTATGTATATTTAGAAATAAAAATTTAGGCATATGATATTACACTGGCTTTAATTTGGTAAGTTTTAGAAACATTTATCATTAAGTAATGCATTTCTAGAAGATACTAGAAGTATGTAGCTCAGGCCTGAAGGAAACAAGTAATCCTGGAAGACCCAGGTAGTGTAGAACAGACTTGTGAAACATTTTCTCAGTTGTCTGACCTAGTGCTCCATTAGTCTCTCTAAACTTTCACCTGTCAAATGAATGGATTGAACTAGATGATTTTAAATTCACTTCCATCATTCATAATATGTATTCCTTTTTGTGGATTTTCTATTTACAGAAACTGGGGTTGTACTCAGGAGACAGATGGTAAAGGTTATTTTTTTAAATGTTTTATTGTTTATGCTATTACTGTTGTCCCATTTTTTACCTCCACACAGTCCATCCCCCAATTTCATAATCAATCTCCACCCCTACCTTTGTCCATGTCCATGGGTTTTTCATGTATGTTCTTTGACTAATCTCTTCACTTTCTTTCAGTCAGTCCCTGCCTCCTCTGTCCCCTCTTACAGCTATCAGTCTATTCCATGATTTCATGCTTGGTTGTATTTTGTTTAGTTCATTTTTCATAATTTCTCTTATAGTGAAATCATATGGTATTTGTCTTTCAGCAACTAACTTATTTCACTTAGCATGATAGTCCCCAATTCCATCCATGCTGTTGCAAAAGGCAGGAACTCCCACTCTCTTTTTTTCAGTACAGTGTTCCATTGTGTACATGTACCACAGTTTTTCTATCCACTTACCTAATGATGGGCACTTAAGTTATTTCCAAATCTTGGTTATGTAAATAGTGCTGCTACAAATATAGGGGTGCATACATTCTTTTGTAATGGAGTTTCAGGATTCTTAGGGTGTATTCCCAACAGTGGAATCACTGGGTCAAAGGAAAATTCCATTTTTAATTTTTTTGAGAAAACTCTATACTATTTTCCACAGTGGCTGCTCCAGTCTGCATTCTTATCAATTATGCACTAGGGTTCCCTTCTCTCCATATCCTTGCAAGTACTTGTTGATTTATTGATGATGATCATTCGGACTATTGCATAGTGATACCTCATTGTGGTTTTAATTTTTCATCTGTCTGATTGCTAATGACTTTGAGTATCTTTTCATATTTCTATGGGCCCTCTGTAGAAGACCTCCTTGGAGAAGTGTCTGTTCAGGTCATTTGCCCAGTTTTCAATTGGATTGTTTGTCTTCCTGGTGTTGGTTCATATGATTTCTGTATATATTTTAGAGATTAAACCCTTGTCCAATGTATCACAGACAAAGATGTTCTCCTATACAGTTGGTTTCCTTTTCATTTTGATGATAGTTTCTTTAGCTGTGCAGAAACTGTTTCATTCGATATAGTCCCAATTAATATTTTCCTTTATTTCCCTTGTTTAGGAGATATATTGTCAAAAAAAATTGCTGTGTGAGACATATGAGATTTTACTGCTTGTTTTCCATGAAGATTTTTATGTTATCACAACTTATATTTAAGTCTTTTATCCATTTTGAGTTTATTCTGGTGTATAGTGTAAGTAGTTTCATTTTTTCACATGTACCAATGCAATTGTCCCAACACCATTCATGGAAAAAACTGTCTTACGACATTGTATGCTTATGCCTCCTTTGTCAAATACTAACTGGCCATAAAGATATTGTTTTTTTTTCTGGGCTCTCTATTCTGTTCTATGTGTCTGTTCTTATGCCAGTATCAGATTGTTTTGATTACAATGGCCTTGTAGTATATAGTTTGATATCAGGTATGGTAATCTCTCCAACTTTATTCTTCTTTCTCAAGATTGCTGAGGTTATTCGGAATTTTTTTTTGGTTCCACATATAGTTTTGGAATATGCCATTGGTATTTTAATAAGAATTGCATTGAATCTATAGGCTGCTTTGGATAGTATGGACATTATAATGATGTTAATTATTATTTTATTTTATTTTCCTTTTTTATTGTATTGGTGTTAATTCTTCCAATCCATGAACAGGGAATATGCTTTCATTTATTTGCTTCTTCCTCAGTTTCTTTCTTGAGTGTTCTTCAGCTTTCCAAGTACAGGTGTTTTACCACCTTGGTTAAATTTATTCCTAGATACTTTATATTTTGTTGTTGCTATAGGTAGAGATTAATTTTAAGACACTTAAAACAAAGCATTTTGATTTCTGGTATATTGATAGTTAACTATAATTTATCAAAGATGAACTATTTCACTAGCCACAACTGAATTCTGAATCACACACAAATTGTTCTTAATTATGGTTTCGATAAAATTTCCTCAGAGATTCTTCATGAAAAATTATTAAAAGTCAGTATCATTATCTAGAAAGCAAGCCAACCTCCAGGATCTTTTTCTTTAAACCTATACTTATTTTTGGAAGAGAAGTAATAAGACTAACAAAAGGATATATTGAGTAAAAGAGAGGGGAAAAAAGAAAATCTAGTAGTTCTTAAGGTATTTAATCTGATGTTAAATAAAATTCCATGCCATTTATTCCAAATAGCCTAAATGTGACCAGTTAAATATGTCCACATTGGCTTTATAATCTTAAACAAATAAAAGCAGCACACACATATGTTGGGGTTTTTAGAAATGAATGAGGATGTTTTAAAGTTGGAATTTTTAAGTTCATTTATAGTCAACATATTTGTGAATGTGCAGGAGAAGATAATGTACAACACATTTTATTTGGGGATGGAACTAACTCAGATGATATATGCACTGGGGAAGTAATTTTAATAAAGAACCTGGAGGCATTAAAAATATGGTAAGGAAATGATAAAACCAAGATTTAAGTTGTAAAAATGCAAATCATTACACAAGGGGAGGAAATAACCTAATGCAGCTACTTAGGGGGTGGGCTAGTCCTAAGAAAACAGCTAGGGGCAGTATCAATCTCTGGGTGATAGTGTAGAGCAAATGAGGTATGAACCAACAACAATAATAAGCAGAAAATGTTCCTTTGCTCTTTTGAACCACAAAGAGGCACCGTGGCACAGGAGGATGAAGGACATGACACCTAAACATTGGATTAAACTTCTGTTACATTAAAATTTTTGATATATGCACAGCTAGACACATAGTTGCTTAGGGTTCTGACTGCTAGGAAGCTGCCACAATAGAGTAAATTTCTGTTACATGTCTGCTCAGTGGACTTCTAAATTAATATAGTGCAGTTGAAGAGACCAAGAAATAATCACATTGTCCCTGTGAGCAATATCTAAATCCCAGGAATTAAAGAAGAATTCTACAAAAACAGCAGATGGTCTTTGTTCTTTTTCAACACTATTCAGCCTTTAAGAAACTTAGGCCATAGAAACAAGCATTTCTAACTCATCAAGATAATTTAAGGAATCTAATTATACAAGTTACTATTAGGCTTTTAGTCATGTACCACATGGTAACCACTAAGTTTCTGCTTATAGAATGGATGAGTGAATACAAACTAGAATTTTTTTGTCCATTTTACAGGTGAGAAAGGGAGAGGCTTCATAAAACTTAATATTCTTAACCTCACCCAGAAAATTAGTTGTAAAGTCTGAATTTATGCTTGCATAATGCTCAAGTCCGTGACTTTCCCACTCTTAAACTAGTTTCATTTATTCTGTAACTGACCCAGTGGCCATCTATCTTTAAAGTAATCTTATATCTTCTCTGTTTTAGAGACTAAAGATTTTTATTTTATAAAGCCTTTGATTAGGTTTTTCACTGGCTTTAATCAGTTTCTGTTAAGCATACGGTAGGAAGAATATCTGAAATTATTACCAAGTTTATGTACATAAAAGTTAGAAACCATGGAAATGGTAAATTCTGCAAGTAAAAATTCTCATATGACCAAATTACACATGTATTCTTCTAAGCTTATTTTCCAACATTAAGCCCAGTGACCCCATAGAATTGTCACAAGCAATCTAGTGAATTACCCTTTGCAATTACCCTTTGTTTATTTTTATCAGGGCCTATAGAAAAAAACAAAAACAAAAAACTCAGCTTTAAAAAAAATAGTTTTTGTACCACTTCCCAATTTTTCTATTTTTTTTCTGGCAAATGATTTGGTATTTGGGTATACTTTTTAAGGTAGGCCTATACAATTGTATGAGATGAAAAAGTATCTACAGAACTGAGTGATATTTCTTAACATGCCAAACCTAGGCATCTTCCTCGGATAGAATTACTGTAAAATGGCCAATGTCCAAAGTGAGCAATGTTCTATGGGTTTTTCCATTTTAGAGGTTACGTTTAACTAGGAAAAATAAAAATTAATACATCAATTTTGCAGAATAAAATGTGTACATGGTTATACATAGTGTTGATTACAATAAGAGTTATTATCCACCTTTCATAATTTTCTATATCTGTTAATAATGAACCCTTTTGGGGAACTATCAAAGAATTTAATTATCTTTGTGGGTGCAATCAATATAAAGCTACATAAAAAAACTAGGCCAAAATTTTACCTCAATTTAATAAATATGATTATAATTTAAAATATTATTGCTATAAGCCAAAACTAAAAATTAGCTTGTAGAAAAGTTATTACATTCTGTTTGAAATTACCTTGCCCTCAGAAAAAAAAGGAGATAAAATGTCAAACATATTTAATGCATTGTAAGCAATTTTTAAAAAACATCAGTGCGAAAGTCTTGACCTTTAATATAGCAACTTTAAAAAGGTAAACTTTTATGAAAAATAACCGTCTGGTGGCCATGGACAAACGGGAACATGTCCTTTGTCATTATTCCTGATGTTACAACAGTAGGTATTTAGAAATTACTGGAATATGGTGAGGGTCAGAATGCTGAATGTCTCTTCTGGCTTTTTACAATTTTTTTAAAAAGCATATTTAATTCAAGGCACTTCCTTAGCAAATAGCTGAAGTTGGAGCCACGCACACTAGCTAGTGTCCCAGAGGTCTCAGTAGCATTACACTCATCACCAGAAAATCCACTAAAAAGGAAGTCACCTGGAAAATCAAAGTACTGCACCTTGTTAAAAATATCAGCAGATAGAGAAGCAAGCACTGTTCTATGTCCAATGAATTCCAATATTCTGGCATTGTAATTCTTAAGTGTGTAATCAAACCAATTTACATAGATAAACATGATATTATTATTCTTTAACTTTAAGAGATCTTGAGTATTAACCATGTGTAGGATGCTCAGAAGATGAACCTGTGTGTTGGGGAAAAGGCTAAGGCTTGGTACCTTCGAAATGTCTCAGAGGGAGAGTGAAATAAGCACTTGGTGTGATTCTGATAGAAGCTGGTACTTGACCTCTACAAGTCTTAGCTTTCTAAGGTTAAAATTTTACTGGAATCTCAGGGCAAAGCTGTGACTAAAATGAGGAGGCAAGGGATCCAAAATTGACACGAGATTTAGGAGCTGAAGAAAAGCCAGTCAGAGCTTGGCAATTAAGTGAGAAGGTGGCACTTTAGTGCCTAACCTCCTATGACAAGAGCTCATCCCACCCAATTTGGTTGCAGCAAATTGCACAAGAATCAATGGGCAGATACACCTGGAAAGGTGCCAACATATTCCATGCTATGGAAAGTGCAAAAGGAGCAAAGAGATGATCTTGAATATGATCTTTGACGTGGTTAGACAGTTTGAGGCTGGTTAAAGATTAAACTAAAACTTTGAATCTTTACAAATTTTTATCTTTATACATAATACATTAGAATTGGCAGACACAAACTATCATAGCTGTTAGAAAGTCTGCAAATATCCTGGGCTTTGAATATTGCAACTTTGTGATATTTTGAGAGTAACACAATGGCATAAACAGGTTAAATATTATTGATATTTTTGATATTAAAAATTCCACACATTCCTATAATAAAATATTAATGAAATGCTTGCATAAAAATTTTAAATTTCCATTTCAACATGCTTATTGATTTTTCTTTCTTTTCTTTTTCTTTTTTCTTTTTTCTTAAGAGAGAAGGGAAGGGAGGGAGGGAGAAAGGGAGAGAAACATCGATGCGAGAAAGAAACGTTGATCAGCTGCCTCTTGTATATGCCTCAACCTAGGACCAAACCCACAGCCTAGGCATGAGGTGCATACCTGACCAGAATTCGAACTTGCAACTTTTCGGTTTATGGGATGATACTCCAACCAACTGAGCCACACTGGCCAGGACAGTTTCATAGATTTTAGAGCAAAGTTCTAACAATGGAAACAGATCAATAATACATATATGTTTGGCTTTTATGTATTATTGTTATTTTTTTAAAGAAAAATATCTTCCCTCTCTTGCTCCCCATACTGGCAGCTTCTCATTCTCTAGGTGTGAAATGTGGCCAGGGCATCTGAGTTTATTATTTTTTTAAATTATTAATTGATACTAAGACACAATCAGGTTTTATAATTACAATTTCAAAGCAGATCATAAAAGTTAAAAGCATGACCTTCAGATTAAATTGATCCAAATAGTACTTCTATACATGGCATACTTTATTCTATTGTGCTTTGCTTTATTGCATTTCATAGGAATTACATATTTTGCATAAAACTTGTACCAAGCAAGTTTATAGCCATCATTTTCCCAACAACATTTACTCAGTTTCTCTGTGTCACATTTTGGTAATTCTTGCATTACCAAATAATTTAATAATAATTTAAAATTATTTGTTGTGGTGATCATCACAAAGGATCTTTGATGTTACTCCTGTAATTGTTTTGGGGTCCCATAAACTATGCCCATATGGATGACAAACTTAGTAAGTGTTCTGTGTCTTCTGACAGCCCCACTGATTGGTAATTTCTCCCTCTTCCTCTCCTCAGGCCTCCCCATTCCATGGCACACAAAAATATTAAAATCAGGCCAATTTAATAACCCTATAATGGCCTTTAATTATTCAAGTGAAGAGTCATAATTCTCTTACTTTAAATCAAAAGCTGTAAGTGATTAAATTTAGGAAGGAAGGCATGTTAAAAGCAGAGATAGACTCTTGGTATCAGTTAGCCAAGCTGTGAATGCAAAGGAAAAGTTCTTAAATGGAATTAGAAGTACTACTCCAGTGAACACACAAATAACAGAAAGTAAAACAGTCTTATTGTTGACATGTAAAAAATTCTAGTGGTATGGACAGAAGATAAAACCAGCCACAATGCTCCCTTATGCTGACACCTAATCCAGAGTAAGGCTCCAACTCACTTTAATTCCATGGAGGTCTGCAGTGGGAGAGTTGCAGAAGAAAAAATGAAGCCAGAGAGGTTGGTTCACTAGATTTAAGGAAAAAAGAATCTTTATAATATAAAGTACAAGGTGAAGTATAAACTGGTCACGAAGTAGCTGCAACAAGTTACTCAGAAGATCTAGCTAAGATAGTTCATGAAGGTGGCTACACTAAACAACTGGTTTTAATGTAGACAAAAAAGCCTTATAGTAGAGGTATCTGACATCTAGAACTTTCATAGCTAGAGAAAAGTCATTGCCTGACTTCAAAGCTTCAAAGAACAGGCTGACTCTCCTGTTAGGGGCTAACACAGCTGATAACTCTAAATTGAAGCTAGTACTTATTAACCATTCTGAAAATCCTAGGGCCTTTAAGAATTATGCTAAATCTACTCTGCCTGTGCTATATAAAAGCAACTTTTGAATAGAAAGCTTGGATGGTAAGCATATCTCTTTACAACTTAACTTACTTAGTAATTTAAGATCACTGTTTAAACCAAATGTTTAGAAAAAAAGATATCTTTCAAAGTATTACTGCTCACTGACAATGCACTTGGTCACCCAAAGAGCTCTGATGAAGATGTACAATGAAATTAATGTTGTTTTCATGCCTACTAACACAACATCCATTTTGAAGCCTATAGATCAAGAAGTACTTTTGACTTTTAAAGTGTAGTATTTATGAAATACATTTTATAAGGCTATAGCTGCCATAGATAGTGATTTTGCTGATGGTTCTGGGTAAAGTAAGGTGAAAACTTCTGGAAAGGATTCACCATTCTAGGTACCATTAAGAACATTTATGATTTATAGAAAGAGGTCCAAATATCTATATTAACAGGAGCTTGGAAGAAGTTGATTTCAACCCTCTTGGATAAATTTGAGGGTTTCAGACTTTAGTGGTAGAAATAGCAAGATAACTAGAATTAGTAGTGAAGCATGAAGACACGCCTGAATTGCTGCAACCTCATGATAAAACTTCCACAGATGAGGAGTTGCTTCATATAGGTAGGCAAAGAAAGTGGTTCCTAAAGGTGGAATCTACTTCTGGTGAAGATGCTGTGAAGATTGTTGAAATGGCAACAAGGGATTGAGAATAGTACATAAACTTAGTTGAAAAGTCAGTATCAGGAGTCAATTGATTGATTCCAATTTTAAAAGAAGATCTGTGTAAAATTCTATCAAATAGACTGACATGCTGCATAGATATCACTTGTGAAAGGAAGAGTTGATCTACCGGGAAAACTTCACTGTTGAATTAATTTAAGAAATTGCAACAGTCACTTTATTTTCAGTTTTCATCCTTCTGATAAGTTAACAGCCATCAATACAGAGGCAAACATCTCCACCGGCAAAAAGATTATGACTTTTTGAAAGCTCAGATAATGGTTATAATTTTTTTAGTAATAAATTATTTTCTAGGTAAGTTAAGTACATTGGTTTTTTATTTTATTTCATTTATTTATTTTAAAAGATTTATTATTTTCAGAGAGAGGGGAAGGGAGAGAGGCAGAGAGAGAGAGAGACATCAATGTATGGTTGCCTTTTGCCTGACTCCAGCTAGCGAAAGCTGGAGACCTGGCTTGCAACCTGGTTATATGCCCTGGCTGGGGAATCAAACCAGCAACCTACATTGTTTTTTTAAACATTATGCTATTCCACAATTAATAGACTGCAATATAATGTACACAGAATTTTTATATGCATCAAAAATTGGGTGACTTGTTTTATCAAGAACTTCGTTTTATCATGATACTCTGAAACAGAACCTGCAATATCTCTAGCCTGTTTCTATCAACACTTAAGATCAAGATATTTTATATTCTTTAATATTAAAATTGAGATGTTGATAGAACCCACCAGAAAGAATGGTTGTAGGAATGAAAAGAGTCAGGGCATGTAAAGAAAAACCACTTTCCAGTATAATAAATACACTCAACAAATATTTCCAGAATAAATGAACTAGTAATGTATAAATATTATAAATTAGGATTAATTTCTAATGAGTAAAAAGAAGTTAATGGAAAATAGAAAACATGTATCATTAATCTTTCTGCTGCAATATATTATTTATATATTAAATAATATATTAAATATATTAAAATACATTTTTCAAAATTATCTATTTTAAAATAAAATATTTTATGGGAAAAATAGAGTAATAAATGATTCAAATGCTCTTGGCAATTTTACTCATCCACTCAAGTTGAATATAAAAATAGAAAATGGTATCTAGATAGGATTTTTCTCTGATGAGCTACATTTAAGTCAAGTTGTCTATTGTGTATAGCCCTTTTTTATGACCCTGTTTTGCCCAAGAAGAAACAAAAGCAGAGTTAGAGCCTACCGGCTGACCCGGCCGCGCTTCCCAGCAGGTTTAGTCAGGATTGGTGGCATTTTGGTCTTGGGGTCCAGGATTGGGGCCAACAACCCTTCACCGCAAGGGCAGCTTTCCCCGGTCTGAGGGTCTCGGAGCCCAGGAGAGTCGAAAAGGACCCAGATCGGACGTGACTCTAACCACCCACCTTTGCTCATGGCGGCCCTTGGCCCCGGCAGCCAGAATGTCACGGAGTATGTCGTTCGAGTTCCCAAAAATACAACCAAAAAATAAAACATCATGGCCTTCAATGCAGCTGATAAAGTTAACTTTGCTACTTGGAATCAGGCCCGGCTAGAGCGAGACCTGAGCAATAAGAAAATTTACCAAGAGGAGGAGATGCCCGAATCAGGTGCAGGCAGCGAGTTCAACCGAAAGCTTCGGGAAGAGGCTCGGAGGAAGAAGTATGGCATTGTCCTCAAGGAGTTCCGGCCTGAGGACCAGCCCTGGCTGCTCCGAGTCAACGGCAAATCAGGCAGAAGTTCAAGGGTATAAAGAAGGGAGGTGTGACAGAGAACACATCCTACTATATCTTCACCCAATGCCGCAATGGGGTCTTCGAGGCTTTCCCAGTGCACAACTGGTACAACTTCACGCCCCTAGCTCGGCATCGTACACTCACAGCTGAGGAGGGCGAGGAGGAATGGCAGAGGAGGAACAAAGTTCTGAACCACTTCAGCATTATGCAGCAGCGGGGGCTCAAGGACCAGGACCAGGAGGAGGAGGATGAGGAGAAGGACAAACGTGGCCCAAAGAAGGCCAGTGAGCTGCACATCCATGACCCTAGAGGATGACCTGGAGATGTCATCTGATGACAGCAAGGCCAGTGGCAAGGAGGGTAGCAAAGCCTCCAAGGCCAAGAAGAAGGCACCAACAACTAAGGCAGGTGGAAAGAAGAAGAAAGGGTCGGATGATGAGGCCTTTGAGGGCCAGGAGGTGGATTACATGTCTGATGGCTCCAGCAGCTCTGAGGAAGAGCTAGAGGGCAAGCCCAAGGTCATCCAGCAGGAGGAGGGCCCCAAGGGCGTTGATGAGCAGAGCGAGAGCAGCGAGGAGAGTGAAGAAGAAAAGCCACCTGAGGAGGACAAGGAGGAGGAGGAGAAGAAGGCGCCCATACCACGGGAGAAGAAGCGGAGGGGAGATAGCAGTGATGAGTCTGACAGCTCAGAGGAGAGTGACATCAACAATGAGGCCTCCTCAGCCCTCTTCATGGCTAAAGAGAAGATGCCCCCTAAGAGGGGGCGGAAGCCATCAGGGGGCAGTTCAAAGGGTAACAGCCAGCCAGGCACTCCCAGCACAGAGAGTGGCAACACCTCCTCCGCCCTTCGGGCTGTTGCCAACAAGCTAGAGCAGGGAAAGCGGGCGAATGAGATGACAGCAGCCAAGCGGTTGCGGCTGGACACTGGGCCATAGAGCCTATCTGGGAAGTCAACCCCCAGCAGCGGTGATGTCCAGGTGACTGAGGACGCTGTGCGCCGCTACCTGACATGGAGGCCCATGACCACCAAGGACCTGCTGAAAAAGTTCCAGACTAAGAAAACAGGGTTGAGCAGCGACCAGATTGTGAATGTGTTTGCCTAGATCCTCAAGCGCCTCAACCCTGAGTGCAAGATGATCAACAAGATGCACTTTTCCCTCAAGGAATGAGGGGCTGGTCCCCCACTTCTACCCAATAAATAAGTTCTAATCTCCAAAAAAGAAAAGAAACAAAAGCAAAATCTGCTCCAAGTATTAGCTTTTAATTTCTAAAATCTATTCATTTATCTTGGAGGCATAGTATGTAACAAACCATGCTTTAATTTTATAAATATTTCATGCACTCCAAAATAAGGTCTAATTGCAGATTATGATGCATAAAGTTAGATGTGTATTTATTAACTCTAAGAGATAGTCTCAATTCCTACATATGGTTGCTTTTTTGGTCTGTCAATAATGAAGACAGATGTGTATCAAGCTTTCTTATTATAGCTTTCTTATGACATTGTTTCTGCCAACTTCTATTTTTAAGTAATATTAAGTACTTTTGATTAAGGAAAGTGCATAATTTATATTTACATTTTAGGTGTTGTCCCTTATCAATACATTTACTCTTTTTTTTCTATGTCATGTTATATCATTAATCAAATTTGGAAGTAATCTTAAACTAATACAATATATTTTAAGTATTGACCAAATACAATGAAATTGATCAGATACATTAAAAAGTAAACAAATATGGAAGCATATTTTGTTTTTGGAATAGAAGTCCATGCAGGAAAGTTTATAATTCCCCCTTAAATTAATATATACATGTAATGAAATCTCAATAAAATTTCCAAAATATTTTAAATAATGAATATATAATGAAGTTTATAAAGAAATATATAAACTTTAAGAAATTTTTTAAAATTCTGGAAAAAAGATAAAGATGACTAATTCAAACATATAAAAATGTTTGATAAATTAGTTATTTTAAAAATCAACACTGGTACATGAATACAAAAACAGTTATATTCAGCAGACTATTAGAGTCCATATGTATTAGAATTTGATAAATGACAGAAGTTCCAAAACAATCAATTATTCAGTAAGTGATATTAGGACAACTGAGTAGGCAGGTAAATTTAAATCCTTGTAAAAATTACTTGAAACTTGTACTATGAAAAATGCCCCCTTTCCTTAATATATAAAACATTAGTAAGATTAATGAGAAATAAACTGCTAACCTATCAAGAAATGGGCAAAGAATATGACATAGATTTCACAGAAAACAGCATGGAAGCCATTCACAAATAAACATATTTATGCATTTAACACATATATAATCAGAGAAATTAAATACAAATTAAAACTATAATGACACAGATAATATTGTAGTGACTGCCAGAGGGAAGAAGTGGTGGAAGGAGGTAGAAGAGGATAAAGGGTGGAATAAAGGGTGTCAAAAGGACACTTGACTTGGGGTGGTAAAGACACAATGTAGTATACAGATGATGTATTGTAGGATTGTATACCTGACACCTATATAATTTTATTAACCAATGTTACCCCAATAAATTCAATTAAAAGAAACTATAATGAAATTCCATTATCCAACTGCTAATTGGCAAAGATCACACAATTTGAAAACACTGTGTTGATGAAACTGTGTACAAATAAAATAGGAGGTCTTAAATATCACTGACTAGAACTATTTTTTAAAAAGATTTTATTTATTATTTTTAGAGAGAGGGGTAGGGAGAGAGGCAGAGAGGAAGAGTGACATCAATGAATAGTTGCCTTTCACCTGCCTCAAGCAAGGGGTCTGGCTGGAGACCTGGTTTGCAACCTGGTTATGTGCCCTTGCTGGGAACCAGCAATCTTTGGGTTTGTAGGCCAGTGCCTTATCCACTGTGCCACCAGCCAGGGCAGAACTATTTTTTTTTAAGAAAGTAAAGTTTAGAAATGTGTTTATATTGTGTTTCCAATTTGTATTAATTAAAAACAGTATTAGTGAACTATGCTCATGTGTTCATAAAATATCTTTGCAAGGCTATACAGAGTAATCACTATTAATAGAAATAAGTAATCTGTAGGGAAAAAATTAAGTTGACAGACTAGGTATCACCTAAGTGTCAGAATTTAAGACTATCATGTCTATAGAATTAAAAGGGAAGAGTAAATAATTCCGTGTACAACCAAGTTAATTCACAAGTGAAGGCAAAGCAATGCATCATGGGAAAAACAATACAAAGGGATGTAAACAATAAATCTTGGAAAATTTACTTGAAGGTGAAACCCATCCAATCAAAAATAAAATAAAATACACTCCATCCATTATGAACAATTAGAAGGAAAGGGTAAACCAATGAGAATTGAATCTACCCATATAAACATTTAAACATAAAGTTAAAACTAAATACCTAAGTTAAATGTATGACTTCAAAATGAAAAAATAGTTATTATATGTAAATAAAACCTTATCTGTTGAATTTTCATAAATGCAGAAATTAGGAATGCAAGATTGCCATTACATAAATCTCTCTAATTTTTGCTAATATGTCCCAGGATTTTGACCCAGTGTGTTTAGTTGAATTATTATTATTTTCAATTAATCTTTACTGAAGTATTCATAATGCTTACATTTTGCTTCATTTGTCATTGTCACTAGCTGTCAGAATAACGTTTTATATTTAAATAAGTTTTTTTTACAATATTTTCTTGAGCTCATTTCCCCTTGAGCTGTAGTATTTTTTAAAGTAATTTTTCAGGTAAAGAATGTTAGTGATGCTTTGTGCACAACCCCCATAAATTTTACAAACATTTGCCTTTACCAAATGTTTCTTTTACCTTATCTGGACATAAAAATCTGAAATTACTAATTTTATTCTTTTAGAGCTTTGTCACTACTTTGAAGGGGGAGAGGAATGTTCAGATCACCATCTGAAACTGAAATGTTACATTCTAAAATTGCAGACCAATTAGGATAGGGTGTGGTGGTGATCATCAAGTAAATGCTTTCCATATCCTATGACCATCTGTTACCTCAACCTATTACCACCCACACATGATTCAGTGTCAGGTGAGGTACATTTTGTTACCCTATTATCAAGTAGATGCTAACTAGAGTCAGATGATTCAAATTAGTACAAAGTGGGCATTAGTATTTGTGTAGGTGAGGCCACTAAAAAAATTTTGGTCTGTCTATGATTTTTTTTAAATGAAGCATTTTGCTTTAATTATGCATCTTTCTCTGGTATAGCTAGTTCCAGAAGTAGACATGCTCAAGCATGATTGAATTCTCATTTACTTACTGCTCTGTTATAATGGTCATAGAAAGTACAATTACAAACCTAGCAAAGAGACAATGTACACATGAAGAGTCAACATCCTTGTAAAATCCAAGGTATTTAGGGGAAGACTACTGTTTTTTCATAATTTTGGTGTTTGGTTTGACTAGAAAGTCATAAAATACTTTAAAATGTAAATTACCCATTAGAAGAGGGTGTTAGCTTTCCAGAAAAAAGTTGAAGTCTAATTTTTAGTCTCACCATCTTGATGTGATGAGATTGGAAATGAAGATTCAAAACAAATTAACAGATTGAAGTCATAGAAATTAGCAAAAGGCTTTAATTTGATGATGGAAAAATAAAAGAAACTTGGTTAGCTTGTTCATGAATCACGCTGTTGTTATCCAAATGAGAAAAACTCATAGTAGCAATTGTAACATCATTAGTGGTTCCCTTGGCCTTTTGTTTGTTTTTCATCTCTTAGATTCTTCCTGCTCATTAAGATCCAGTTTGTATTCATTGCCTGTATTTTGGCTTATAGATACATAATTGTTAGGAAGAGGCATGTGCTCAAAGCACCCATAACTCATGTCTTTTGCTGCACAGTCAGGACAGAAATCTCATTTTTATTGTTTCACTTCATTTTATGCTAAACAATCTCCTTTTCTCAAAAGACTTCATTGTGGCTTATTTTATTATTATAGTTCCTTTTGATTATTAAGTATAGGACTGGTGTATAATAAAGTTTTAATGTTTTTGATCATCCTTATTTGCTAGTAATTCAAGATAGTAAATTGAATATGCTTACAAGTTTACTTACATGTAGTATACTATATAGATAATTGCAACTATTTTCATTATAATAGAATCAACGGGAAACTTACAATTTTCCAAGCTATATAAAAATATTAGTAAATCACCTCAGATAATTAATTACTTGTATAGGATTCAAGATATGGACTTTTATGCTAACAGTTGACTAATAATTATGTTATACCTATCACTACATGTTTGTTATTCTTTTACTAACCTTCTATGAAGATTAATAGGTATGAATAGTAGGTTGATCACTAATGTTTTAATTGTAAGAAAAATCTCTCTTGCTTTTTGAAAGCTCTGCATGGATTTTCTGCTTTTGCTTAGCAAATAGGTAATTTTTCAATATTTGATTCTGAACATACTCAGTTCACCAAATCACTTTTGTTGACCCATAATTAACTCAAAATTTCAAACTTGGTTTTGTATAAAATCTAAATATGCCCTCCCCCCTACTATTTCATCCTGGAAACACCAGTGAGAGAAATGGACCCCAATTGATGTTCTCTGTTTTTGTCAGCTTATTTTCTCTCTCATTTCTTGTTAGTGTCTTTTCTCCAGGTTTTTGAAGAGAAGAGAGAATAGAACAAGAGGTAAAGAAATGTAATTAAGCTGGCAATGTTGTTTTTACTTTTGGAATACTCTCTACAACTCCTTCAGGGGTTTCTGCCATTACTATTATTAATAGTAATTTCAATTACTATTTAGTTCCCCTACACCCCTCTATACCCCACAGCTGCAATCACCACACTGTTGTCCATGTCCATGAGTCCTTTTCTCTTTTTGCTCAATCCCTGCATCTGCTAACCTCCCCCAGCCCTGCCCTTAGTTGCCATCCTGCTCTCTATCTATGAGCCTGGATCTGTTTTGTGTGATAGTTTACTTTGTTCATTAGATTTCACATATGAGTAAAATCATATAAGGGGTTAATATCCAAAATGTATAAAATATTTACAAAATTCAACACCAAAGAAGCAAACAAACCAATTAAAATAATGGGCAAAGGACCTGAATAGACACTTCTCCAAAGAGAACATACAAATGGCCAATAGATGTATGAAAAGATGATCAATGTCACTAATCATGACAGAAATACAAATTAAAACCACAATGAGATATCATCTCATACCTGTCAGAATGACTACCATCAACAAATCAACAAACAAGTGCTGGAGAGAATGTGGAAAGAGGGGAACCCTAGTGCACTGCTGGTGGGAATACAGATCAGTGAAGCCACTGTGGAAAACAGTATGGAGGTTCCTCAAATACCACATGATCTCATCTAATACAGGAAAGTAATGAACAAAACAAATAAATAAGCAAAATAGAACAAGGGTCAGACTGACAGTGACCAGAAGGGAGAGGGGAGGGGGAAAAGGGGGGAAAGAGGGGAAAGGGTTAATCAAGGAACAAGTATAAATGACTCATGGACATGGACAGCAGGTGGGAAAAGGGGAGGTTAGCAGGAGAGGGGAGAGCAACAGGGACAACTGTAATCAAATAACAATTTTTAAAAATAAAATAAATGAAAAAATATTTGATCTGCCTTTTGACCAATACATCCTACTTCTGGGAATAATTTGAAAGAACATAAACACTCCTATGTTTATTGCAGCATTATTTACAATCACCAAGATGTGGAAGCAGTCCAAGTGTCCATCAGTAGAAGAGTGGATAGAACAACTATAGGGCATTTACACAATGGAATACTGCTCAGCCACAAAAAAGGAGAAAATTTTACCCTTTGTGACAGCATGGGTGGACCTGGAGAACATTAGGCTAAGTGAAATAAGCTAGTTGGAGAAAGGCAAACACTAAGTCCAGCTCTTTTGATTCTGGCTGAAATGTTCCTTTGTAGCAGTTCCCTGTCACTTCCTCCGGCATCTGGAGATCAACTGTGTAGCTGTACCTTCTTTCTGGTAAGATTTTAATTTATCTTGACAGGTCTATTTTACAACATCTGTTTTGACCCTGCACCAGCTTTTTGCAGAGTGCTAAACACCTGGTCCATGAGAAACATGCTCTCATAATTTCCATTGGCTAAATTTGGTAATACAACAAGACCTCACTGCAGCAACACTCTACTGATTCTGCCAGGAAAACCTCACCTTCCTGTCTTATTATCTCATTAGAAATGAGACCACAGGCCACGGTCCACTCTAGTTTTATAAAGAGGAACCGAGCCCAATACTTGAGGTCATTCTATTACAAGTAACATTATGCCTAGTATCCAAAGTAATACTTTTGAACACCTGGCTAAGTCTGTAGTTAGAAATTGGCCTTCTGTATTTGTCTTTTCTCAGGAGATCCAAGAATAGTAGTTTGTTGGGTAAAAACAAGTAGAGAAAATGGATGGAAAGCTAGAAATTCTGAATGAGCTTTCATATTTGATTCCAGTCTGACCTGGAGTGAATGATGCTGGGAGAGGAGACTGGGTAGAATGGTCACAGACTTGTGGTCAGATGAAAGTTGGCAAAGCTATGATGAAGTTATCAGGTCACTGCTATCTAAGAGAGGAGTCCTATGTTGTCTCCTGACAAAATATAGGTTTTATTAGTGTCCCTGTATCATTGTCATTTACTGGGAACAGCCTAGTAGTGGTGTGGCCTTGAAACAAACGGCAGAATAGCAGCTGGGGCCCTTTGCCAATTGCATTTTTAAGAAAATTAACACTTTATTTATTATTATTTTTAGAGAGAGGGGAATGGAAGGAGGCAGATGGAGAGAAAAACATCAATATATGGTTGCCTTTCACTTGCCTCCAGATAAAGACCTGGCTGGAGACTTGGCTTGCAACCTGGTTATGTGCTCTGGCTGGGAACTGAACCAGACACCTTTGGGTTTGCTGTCAGGAGCCTTACCCACTGTGCTACCAGCCAAGGCTAAGATTTACTTTTAGGTTAAAGTTAATAATGTTGCTAAATTTTTCTAAATTCTATTTCCTGAATATTTTCTGGTCCAACCATCACCACAACTTGATACCTGATCAATATGATGACATTTTAGGAACTCATCTAGTTGCATTTCTAGTTGATATAGTGAGCATACAATTTTATAAGTATGCTTATAAAAACAGGCAACCAGTGAATTCTGTGATTTGATAGAGCTCAAATTCCATGTGGTCTAAAAATTAAATGAATTCACTCTCAAAAATTAAAATATAAATCACATGGAAATCAAGTTGCAATAATAAGCAAACATATGAGCAAAACCACTTAAATTTTCCCTTTGACTAGGGAGATAATCTCAGAAATAGAAAATTAGGATAAAAAAATGTTTTATTATTTTGAACTGGATAAAGTGTATTGCTACAAAGTTAATCTTGAAAACAACTAGAAAAATGATTACACAAAAAAATAACAATGATACTTTGTGTAGTTTTAATAATATAGTTAAAATGCTTGACTACAATAATGTGAAAACTAGGAGGTTATACGAAGTTCAAGTGTTTTATGTTGCTAGCTTAAGAGAGAAAATGTTAAAAGTAATAATTTATATTAAATTTAAATGACAAGAATAAATATTGTGATCTATAGTAATTATTAAAGGAAGGGGAGAGAAGTTATAGCTAACTAATAGAGGGAAATGGAATAAGTAATTTAACAAAACAAACCAAAACAACAACAAATCAATCCAAAAGATTGCTTTATGGCAGCATAAATCTAGTTAGCCAAATGGAAAACAAGTAATCAAATGGCAGATAGGAAGTATTACACTTAATGTAAATGAACAAAATATTTTACATAAAAATAAGAGATTAGATTTAAAACATCTCAATTATATGCTACTGCTAAAAGAAGCATCTTAATATAAGACTATAGAATGATTAAAATCCAAAGCACTGAATAAAAGGTACAAACAAATGCAATGCAAAATAAAATGTGTGTAGCTATATTAATATCAAAACCAATTTTAAAATAAGAGCATTACTTTTCATAATGTGACTGTTCTAAGTTTCTATGCAATTAGTATTTATTAAAACTATACAAAACTACTATTCAAAATATGTCAAAAGTTAGTAATATCTACAGTTAAGACAACTCAATATAGATATAGAAGATACTAACAACACAATTAACAAAGTTGACCTAATTAGCAGACCTAATCTATAATGAAAACAACTAGTATCTAAATGCCCTATAGTGTGCCCCACATTGATAAAATTCAAGATATTTTCAGGTGTACATGGTGCATTTACCAAAATAACTGATGATCTTGGTGAAAGAAAACTTTATCATTTTACCAAGGAATTGTTTCATGCTTAGTCTAACAGGTGTCCTAGCCAAGCTTCCATTAACTTAGGAGTACATCTCATACAAGCAAATGAGCAAAATTCTGTCCCTTATCTATCCTATTAGTTAATTTTGACAATTAACTAATTGTTAATTGTCAATTAACAAGTAATTAAAGAGGAATGTAACCTCATGATGAAAGTCTCATGGGCTGCTTTTTTTTGCCAGGATAGATCAATGTTATTTCTTTTACAAAAATATTTGCACTGAAGGAGGTGAAAAAGATTTATTTTTAACTAAAGAGTTTATTCACAAGTATTTATATTGCTGGTTTCTTCTTTTAGTTGTGCATGTATAATTTATATTGCCTTAAACAGAAATTCTCCTTAATGTTGACAACAAGATTAAAGTGCCAATGATCAGAGATTCAAGACAGTGGAGGAGTAAGTAAGAGTACCATTAAGCTCCTTTCAGGACCAGCCTTAAATTGCAGCTGCATTAATAGAAGGGCCATCTGGAATGACCAACTGAGTGGTGGTTGGAGATAAGTCTTATAACCGTGGATAGACAGAGGAATACACTTCATCACAGTATGACTGGTATAGAGTGCAAAGAAGATGCGAGAGGGGTGGCTGAGCTCCCATGGGTGGCAGCTGATGTGCCAGAGGGATGTTTAAGTGGCTGGGGTTTCTGCCTAAGAAGTATGGGGTCTAAATCCTGGGATGGGCCCTGTAGCCTACAGCATAAGAACTGGAAAGGCACCCAGATAATGTTCAGCTGTGAAAAGCATCAGGGGCTCTTTCTGCTTAGGTGGAAAGTCTTCAATCACAAGCACACTATCAACAGCAAATGAGTCAATATCAATGAAGATATAAAGTGATTAAGACTATTATAAGAAAGGAAAAATGAATATGAGATGATTACCTGAAAGCAAAATGATTTTGACAGAGTAGAAAGAGGAGCAATACTAAGAGTACGGAATAGAGACATGGTGAAGAGAGAAAGAGAATAAAATTTACATCATAAATAAACAAGTAAGAAGGCAGAAGGAATTCAAAGAAGGGAAGCATATAGTACTAGGTTTAAACAGAAATACACATATATATGTAAATGGATTAAATGCTCTAATCAAAAGAAACATAACCTGCTTATATTCTATCTACAAAAGACCCACCTCAGAACAAAATATCTGAAAGTTAAGAGATGGAAAAAAATCTTTCAAGCAAATGGACATGAAACAAAACCCCAGGGGTATCAATACTTATATCAGACAAAATAGATTTCACAGCAAAGGCCATAAAAAGAGACAAAGAAGAACACTACATAATACTTAAAAGAATAATCTGTCAAGAAAATATAACCTTTATAAACCTATATGCACTCAACATAGGAACACCACATATATCAGGAAAATCTTGGAGGACTTCAAGAGGGATATAGTCAGCAACACACTCCTAGTAAGGGACTTTAACACCCCATTATCAATAATGGATAGATCATCCAAGCAAAGAATCAATAAGGATATTGTGACATTGAACAACACTCTATATCAGATGGACTTACTTTTTATATACAGAACTTTTTACTCTAAAGAAGCAAAATACACATCTTTTCAAATGCACATGGAACATTTTCAAAGATAAACCACATGGTAGCACATAAAAGAAACCTCAACAAACTCAAAATTTAAGTTATATCAAGCATTTTCTCAGGTTACAATGAATTGAAACTAGAAACCAACTTCAAGGAAAAAACTCAAAAACATTCAAATTCATGCAGACTCAAAAACATGCTATTAAATAAGGAATGGGTTAACAATGAGATCAAGGGAGAAATCAAATGTTTCTGGAAACAGATGAAAATGAACACAAAACATCCTAAAACTTATAGGACACAATAAAGACAATCCTGAGGGGGTTAGTTCATAGCAATACAGGCCTATCTAAAAATGATAGAAAAATTTCAAATAAACAATCCAATCCTACATCTACAGGAACTAGAGGAACTACAGCAAACAAACCCTAGAGTGAGTTGAAGGAAGGAAATAATCATAATCAGAGCAGAATTAAATGACATAGAGACTAAAAGAGCAATTAAAAGGATCAATAAATCCAGGAGTTGGTTCTTTGAAAAGATAAGCAAAATCAAAAACCTTTAATCAGACTCATTAAGAAAAAAAGAGAGGACACAAATTTTTTCCTGAAATCAGGAAAAAATTGGAAAAATTACAACCAATACCATAGAAATACAATACAAAATATTGTAAGAAATTACTACACACAACTATATGCTGAAAAATTTGACAACCTGGATGAAATGGACAAGTGTCTGGAAATATATAATCTTTTAAAACTGAATCAAGAAGAAGCAGAAAGACTGAATAGAGCAATAGCAACTAGTAAAATTGAAGCAGTAATCAAAAAACTCCTGGCATATAAAAGCATTGGACTGGATGGCTTCACCTGCAAATTTTACCAAGCATTTCAAGGAGAACTAAGTCCTATCCTTCTCAAACTATTTCAGAAAACTCAATAAAAAGTAAGACTCCCAAACTTTTTCTTTGAGTCCAGTATTATGCCAATTCTAAAACCAGGTAAAGACTCAACACAGAAAAAAAACTACAGATCAACATTGCTGATGTACATTTTAAAATTCTCAATAAAATATTAGCAAACTGGATCCAGCAATACATTACAAAGATCAGACACCATATTCAAGTGGGATTCATCCCAGGGATGTAAGGATGGTATGATATTTGCAAATTAATAAACATAATATACCACCTAAACAAAATGAAAGACAAAAATCACACGATCTTTTCAATAGATGCTGAAAAAGCATTTGATAAAGAACCCATTTATGATAAAAAAAAAAACACCCAGCAAAGTGGGAATATAAGGGAGCATACCTTAACATAATAAAGGCAATATATGATAAACCTATAGCCAACATCATAATCAATATGCAAAAACTAAAATCTTTCCCCATAAGATTAGAAACAACACAAGGGTGCCCATTTCTACAACTTTAATTCAATGAATTATTGGAAATTCTAGCCACAGCAATCAGACAAAATAAATAAATAAATAAAGAGGGGGGAGGGGGGAGAGAGAGAGAGAAGAAAACAAAGAAATTCAAATTAGAAAGAAGGGGATAAAACTCTCATTATTTGCAGATACATGACAGTGTACATAAAAAACCCTACAGGCTCCATCAAAATCTACTCAACTTAATAAATATGGAAAAATAACAGGATATAAAGTTAATATTCAGAAATCAAAAGCATTATTGTACACCGTCAATGAAATATCACAAACTAGGAAAAAAATTCCCATTTAAATATCATTTGCTATAGCAACAAGAAAAATATACTTGTTTATTAACTTATACTTAAACTTAAGTTTAAGGAATAAACTTAAACAAGGAGGTAAAAGACCTGTTCTCAGAAATTACAGAGCACTAAAGAAAGAAATTAGGAAAGATACAAATAAATGGAAGCATATACCATGCTTATGGATTGGAAGAATTAACATCATTAAAATGCCCATACTACCCAAAGCAATCTATTGATTTAATGCAATATCTATTAAACTACCAATTATGTATTTCACAGATTTAGAACAAATATTTCAAAAATTTATATGGAATCAAAAATGACCTAAAAGGCCTCAGAAATCTTGAGAAAGAAAAACAAAGTAGGAACAATCACAATACTGGATATCAAACTATACTACAAGGCCACTATAATCAAATCAGTCTGGTACTATTGTAAGAACAGACAATTAGATCCATTCAACAGAATAGAGAGCCCAGAAAGAAACCCATGTCTTTGTGGTTAATTAATATTTTAGAAAGGGGGCAGAAGGATAAAATGGAGTAAAAATAGCCTCTTCAACAAACGGTGGTGGGAGAACTAAAATGGTATATGCAAAAAAACTAAAACAAAAAACGAAAGACAGAAAAAGAAACTAGACCACCAATTTGCACCATACATCAGCATAAACTCAAAATGGATAAAAGAATTAAACATAGGCCATGAGACCATAAAAGTTCTAGAGGAAAAGATAAGCAGTAGAGTTTCATATATTCCACACAGCAATATTTTTCCAAAACACCCTCTAACGCAAGAGAACTAAAAGAAAGAATAAACAAATGGACTACATAAAATTAAAAGGCTTCTCCATTGCTAAAGAAAATATCACAAACAGCAGAATAGGAGAACATATTTGCCAATGATACCTTGGACAATGTTTGAGCTATAAAATATATAAAGAGCTCATATGACTCAACAAGGAAGATAAACAATTCAATTAAAAATGGGCAAAGGACCTGGACAGACATTTCTCCAAAGAGGACATGCAAAGGGCCCATAGATATATGAAAGGATGCTCAACATCACTAGCCATCAGAAAGATGCAAATTAAAACCACAGTGATACTACCTCGGCCCAGTCAGAATAGCCATCATTAACGAATCAACAAACAAGTGCTGGTGAGGATGTGGAGAAAAGAGACCCCTGGTATACTGCTGATGGTAATGCAGACTGGAGCAGTCACTGTGGAAAACAGTATAAATTTCCTCAGAAAAGTATAAAAGGAACTGCCTTTGACCCAATGATTCCACTGTTGAGATTATACCCCAAGAATCTTGAAACACCAATAAAAGGAACCCTATGCACCCTTATGTTTATCGCAGTATTATTATTTACAATAGCCAAGGGCTGGAAACAGCCTAAGTACCTGTCAGTAAACGAGTGGATCGGCAAACTGTGGTACATTTACACAATGGAATGCTACACAGCAGAAAGAAAGAACTCGTTTTTTCATTTGTGAGGGCATGGATGGAACAGGAGGGTATTATGAAATAAGCCAGGTGGTGAAAGATGAATGCCATCTCTTTTTTTTTTTTTTTTTTTAATTTCATTGTTGTTGTATTACATCCATCCCCTTTTTGCTCCCCTCTGTCCCCCTCCCCACCCACCCATTCCCCCCAAAGTCAATCCCACCTGTTGTCCATGTTCATGGTTCCTTTATACTAGGTTCTTGTCTAAGCTGCTCCCCTTCTTTGCCTCTACCTCCTCCCTCCCCCCAACCCTGTTCCCCCTGACCACTGAAGGCCTATTCCTTGTATTCATAGACTTGGTTCTGTTTTGTTGTTGTTAGTTTTGCTCATTATTGTCCTGTAATGTGTGAGATCATATGATATTTGTCCTTCACTGACTGGCTTATTTCACTAAGCATAATACTCTCCTGTTCCATCCATACTGTTGCAAAGGGTACAAGTTCCTTCTTTCTTTCTGCTATATAGAATTCCATTGTGTAAATGTACCAAAGTTTTTTGATCCAATCATCCACTGATGGGCACTTAGGCTGTTTCCAGCACTTGGCTATTGTAAATAGTGCCGCTATGAACATAGGTGTGCATAGGTTCTTATGAATTGGTGTTTCAGGATTCTTTGGGTAT
>PVIW01002508.1:0-141967 GCA_004026585.1 Noctilio leporinus | reverse complement strand
TAAGTAGTGGACTTGCTGGATCAAAAGGCAGTTCCATTTTTAGTTTTTTAAGGAACCTCCATACTGTTTTCCACAGTGGCTGCACCAGCCTGCTGAATGCCATCTTTAAGAGGAACCTAATGAACAAAACAAACAAATGAGTAAAATAGAACCAGAAGCATGGAAACAGGGAACAGACTGACAGTGTCCGGAAGGGAGGGGTTAAGGGGGGAAAGAAGGGGAAGTGTCTAGCAAAGGAACATGTATAAAGGGCCCATCAGCATGGACCACTGGGTGGAGATTGACTGTGGAAGCAGGGGTGTGGGTGGGGCAGGGGAGAGCAATGGGGGAAATTTGTTGTTAGGAAACAACAACAAAAAAAGGCAAAATATAAAAATAAAAAAGTGCTGATGAGGCAATTATTCTAACTTGTCATTAATAATGTGAAGGTCATCGGGTCTGCTGTTCATTGGCCAGTGAGTATTGTATCATATTATAGCTCTAATAAACCTCCAAAGCTTGGCTGGGCATTTTATAAAATGTGTGTGGTTTAAATGGGATATAAAATGTAAAGTACAGATGGATCAGCATAATTAGAAAAAATACTACTTAAAGAGCATGCCCTTTGAATCAATAACATTATCCTTGTTTAATAAGCACATTCCCTTGATTTATCAGAACAGGCTCAGATTCATCTCTCATTAACAGAAGACTGTGCTGCAGGCTTTGTTTACTTTGAAAACCAAATCGGAGGACATGCTGTGAGGTTGCACTAGTATGTGGTCTTGATAATTTGCAGCGAGCCCTGACAAAACTAGGAATGTGTAGCCTTGACAAACTAGGAATCATTTCACTGAAGGAAATTATACAAAAATGAAACCAGCTCAATTGTTAAAAAAGTTACAATTACATGTTCTTAAAATGGTTATTGTAAAGTATAATATTAAATACAGGCTGGTCTATAATAGGGCAAAAAATCCCTGTATCAATACTTTGGGGTTTTCACAGACAAAATGACTTCAAAAAAGATAAGCACAGGACATTGAAATGCAACATCATACAAAGTTAAAAAAGCTGGTAAAATGGCAATTATGCACATTAGTCTGAATGAAGGTATTTTGATATGTAAGATAAATAATTAAACATAGTATGTAGTTCATACTTTGTTCAGGTAATTAATTTCACAGATTTGTCTCCAGAAATGCACATTAAATTAAGAACTCATTCTGAATTTTCTGATTCCTAGCCTGTATGTAACTTTGGCTAATACACAGAAATGTGGGTAAGACTTGACATTTTAGTTTTTAATTAATTACTCCACTAAATATCTTGCCTGAATGTACTATAGAAAGTGAAAGTGCTTCTTTGACTAAAATGTCATTTTTCACAAACCATACTAAAGGCCAGCTTAATGGGTTATAGTTTCACAAATAATTAGAGTAAATTATAAAATGTCAAAATAAATGAACAGGCATGCCCTTTGATGTCTTTTCTTTATTTAAAACATTACTAATTTGCATATAGACCAATTTGTTAAACTGGCAACATTTAGTGTTCTTCCTAGCATTCATGTGAATCATCTTGTTTCATTTATTTAGGCAATGTTTCCAATTTACAAATTTGCTATTACTAAGGTAAGGTCCTGGCAGGTTTTTCTTTTGCTAAAGAAAATTCATATTTACCTAATAATTTCCCACTGCAGACTAAAGACTCTTTTCTGTACAGTATGATTTAAGCAATGCTGTTAAAAACTGACCTAACCAAAATCAGTTCCCTCAATAGCCTGAAATTTTCTTCATTAATTACTATGGTTTAAATGCTTAAATATATATTTTTGAAGCCCCATTTCCTGAGTTATGCATTCAAAATAAGAATATATAACCTTGCATACTTTCTCCATTATCTTCTTATATTTAGTCTTCATAAAGTTAACACCTCAATTACTTAAAGTTCTTGAATGACCACCTTGTTATTGGCTTCAATTTATTCTTTCTAATTAATCTTCCAAGCTGTTAATATCTGATTTATGGATCCATCAGTATATAATCAATAATTTTTCTGAAGTCACCAATGTTCTTTATCAATAAGCTCTTGCTTATTTGATGGAACACAAATTTCAGTGGCAATTATAGAAGAGTCAGTTCTTCTTCTCCTCTTCTTTATTGTGTTTATATTATTATAATGTATGATCTTTCGTTATATTATATATAAATGAGTATGTAAAGAGCTTAGAATGAGGCCTACCTCATAGTACGTATTATAGAAGGGTTAGTTTTTCTTCTCTTTCTCTTTTATTATTATATGATGAAATTATATGATATTATTATTATTACCTAACTTGTACTAGTTTATAACACTATCTTAAACTTCTTTTCATAATTAAAATGACAAAACATATCTGTATTATTATAATCTATAGGCTAGATCTGTTGAGACAACTAGGAAACAACAACAAAAAAAGGCAAAATATAAAAATTAAAAAGTGCCCATGAGGCAATTATTCTAACTTGCCATTAATAATGTGAAGGTCTGTTGTTAATCTTCTTATATGTAACACTATCTTTTTGAGTTCTACATTTAATACTTGATACCTAGAAAGAAGATTCAGTTGAATTAGGGTTAACAACTGGCCACTAATGTATCCTTACAACATCTTGTACACTTAAATCTGAGGACTCTTTTCCAATATGATTAGAAATATGCCTAAAGTAGTTAATGACTATACATTAAGTACAAATATAACTTGTACAACTAAATGAGATAAATCATTTTTATTTTAGAAGTATTACATTTATCATTTTAAGTTTAATAAAACAGATAAGCTTTCAAGAAATTTTAATGTTTTCCTTTTTATAATACTGGTTACCTGGTTAACACTGTAATGCAAGATTGTTAATCTTGAGACTATTTTGACTGACTATCATACCAAACAAAATGGGACACAACATATGAAATAAACTCAGTACTTTATCCAGTGTTAGAAAAGTGTATAAAAAATTTCAAGGTCAGAAATTACATAATTTTTCACTTCCAGTTCTCAAGTAGCATTTTAAAAACATACTCAACATATTTTATCTGCAAGGAAATACCAATCTAGGGAAGAAAATATTTTCAGTTCACAATTCTTCTGACAGCTTCAAGGGCAAAGGAAGTTTTCTGGAAATTTTAGGAGACCATAACAAAATAAAACAAGAGCTGTGCTTCAGAATAATTAGCAAGACATGTTACTCATAAGTATGTTCTATACCTAAAATATCAGGGAGTGTCACTTCTTATGTATTGTGTCACTGGTGTATGGATATGAGGTTTTCCTTTTTGTTCCCCTGATAATAGTGTTGGTTTTAACTATAATGGTGTAAACCAAATTTGTTTAAATTATTATGTGTGTTCAATGTATGCTACTAATGTATGCTCAGTGTAATCAGGCAGAATGTAATTGATAACTATACAAAGGGTCTGTAACATGACTTTTGTGTCTGATTTTAATATTTTCACATTTTCTTTTAATGTCTCTGAAATTTAGGGTCCAGGAATAGGCAGATCAAGGGCCAGGTTCAGTTGATGCAGAAATATCTTAACATATATGGGTGTTGTTAGCAGCATTTTAAAAACAATTGTACTAAAATTTAAATAATAACTAAAATATTTCCGTTCACATTATAATTGCATAGACTTTGGTGGTCATTGTAAAAATAGCTTCAGTTCAGGTTATAGTGTTTGGTGTGGTGGGAGTAGAAGTGATAATAGATGTAACCACCCTGACCTGAGTTCAAGGATGGCTTTATCATTATTCAGTTGTGTAAATTTGGGCATGATATTTAATCTTTCTAATCCATAAGAATGGCCATTTTAATATTGTTGTCTATGGGTATATGAACACCTATAGTACCCCCTATGTGTTAGGTTCACAATACTTTGTAACTTCTGCAATTATCATTATAATTGATTCCTAAACAGCCTATAAAATGCTTCATTAATATGTACATCTAGAGCTAGTCTGAAATGGGTTCTATTATTTGAAAACTAAAAGTTTTGAAGTATTTTGAAAGAAGAGAATTTTCTTGGCTACAGGAAGGAATTGGAACTAAACTGTATATTTATTTAATGATTGTATGGTATGAGCATTCCCACTGATACTTGAGAAAAGACAGAAGTCCCAATGAAAACATTTAGTGTTTATCATGTTTCCTGAGACTTCTACACAATGCATTAGGTCAACAAAAGTAAATAAAATAGAAAGGTGAGAAATGAAGAAGAAATACAACTGTTAATATTTGTAGATGATATTATTTTTGGATATTTATCTAGGAGTACAAGAGAATTAACTGGCAAATATTTGCACTTGAGTTCTACAATTCCTCACAAAGGTTTTCTGGGTTTTAAGACTGGCAAGAATGACAACTTGGTTCACTAATCCATTTTGCTTAATATAAGTGAATGGTCAGATAAGTAATTTGGTTTCTCACTGAGGAAGTATATTCTACAAACAATACTTAGAAATTAAAGTAAAAATATTGCTTCTTTATAACAACACAACTATAGACTGCCTGGGAATAATTCTTTATTTTATTTTAATGTTTTCCATTAATATTTGTTCCACTTATACCACTGCTGCCCCACAATCACTACACTGTTGTCCATGTCCATGAGACAAGTTTCCTTTTTGCTCAATCTTTCCACCCTTTCAACCCAACTACCCCCATCCCAGAGCAATCAGCCTGCTCTCTATTAAGAAAATGTAAATGATTTTCATTTACATTTTCCTAATATTTATTGATTTGAACACCTATTCACATGACAGTTGGCCACCTGTATGTCTTTAAAAATATAATATTCATGTCCTCAGCCCAAATACAATATTATTTCATTTATATGTGAAATCTAAACAACAAATAAACAAGTGAACTCACTGATACAGAGAAAGAACTGATGATTACCAGATGGGAAAGAGACTGGGAGGAAGGGCAAAAATGTTGAGAGCTATTGAGAAATACAAAGGGCTAATTGAAAAATAGTCATGAGACGTAATAACAGGTTAGGGAATATAATATTATAATAACTATGTATAGTGTCATATGGGTATCAGATTATTGGGGTGATCACTTTGTAAGGTATGTAATGTCTAATCACTATGCTGTACTCCTGAAACTAATAAAATATTGTACATCAACTAAAATTAAAAACAAACAATACAAAGTAAACCATTCAACTGATGACATTTGTATAATTAACTACATTAAAAAAGCAATCCCTTTTTCATATCACTCATAGAATGATGTCAATGGATTATAAACATAAACATAAAGAAGAAAGGACAGTAATAATACATTTATGACTTTGGGTGTAAAGAAGACTTAAACAAGATATAAAAATCAAGAAGCCTAGTGAAAACTAATTATAATTGATACTATAAATATCAAACTCAAAGAGTTCTTTACAAAAACAACAAACACCCTAAATAAATGTAAAAACCAGATGACTGACTAGGATATATATATATATATATATATAATTTTCAAAAATTTCAAATAAGAACAGACTGACATTCTGATAGAAAAGGGGCAGGTGAGATGATTGGGCAACTCACAACAAAGGAAATAAAAATGGCCAATGAACATATAAAAGAATGTTCAAGCTCACTACTAATTAAAGGCATACTAATGATGAGAAGTGAGATGCCAACTCCATCAGAGTACCAAAAGTCAAAGTTTGATGATAAGATTTGGCAAAGAAATAATAAAATGAATATTCTGAGAATTAATGATTGACATGTGCAAATAATAAAATAATTTGTAAGATAATTTATCATTATCTCTTAATATCAAAAATACACACATTATGTGATGTAATTCCAGTTCTTGGAAATATTTCTAAATTCCACAAGAAAATTTTCATTGCAGTATTGTTTCCACAAGTAGGAGGTTCATAGCAAAAATAGTAACAACTTAAAAGTCATTAATATGGTAATAACTAAATAAATTTTGGTTTAACTATCCTATGGATTACTATACACTAAGTAATACCCTTTTATAGCAACACAGATGAGTATCTAAAGTACATTTTTTCCATTCAAAATATATTTTTAATTTTATTGTTGTTTTATTACATTTATCCCATTTTGCCCCACTGCTTTTCCCTGCCCCACCCTCCCCACCCCCTCCCACAGTCAATCCCACATGTTGTCCATGTCCATATGTCATCCATGCTTGTTCCTTGACTAAACTGTTCCCCTTCTTTGCCTCTTTCTCCCCCTCCTCCCTCCCAAAATAAACTCAAGATGAATAAAGGATTTAAATATAAGCTGTGCTACCATAAAGTACATTTTTTAAAAAGTAAAAGATGGTTAGGTATATAGAATGATGGCTTTTATACAAAATAAATAAAAACCACAAAATACTATATGTTGTTTATATGTGTTTTAAAGTAAACAGGGAATCCTCTAAAATTATTTGTATTATTTCAATAATCATGCAGTAATTCTTTCAAGTTCAATTTATTTATAAAAACACAAAACAATAAAGTTCTCTCTCAAAGTATAGTTTTGGGGATTAAATTAGACACAGTACTTACAAAAGTCATGGGTACATAATAATTAATGTTAACTTCTTTCATCAGTATACAAATAAATACATAAAAAATTCTTTAAGTTCCTATTTCTTATATACATTTATCATTTAACAGAAATTAAGACAATAATGATTATAATGGAGGCAGTGCTTTAGAAATTATAGTCACTGTGTCTACCTTAATTGATTTGGACTTTACTAAATATAGGTCTAAAATGCTAATCTAATTAAACAAATCTTGGTAATTATAAGCAATTATTTGACTGTGAGAAAGAAGATAGTTTTCTATACACTGAATATATATGTATATTTGAACCATAACATTATAACTAATACATGCTGAATATATAAAATTGTATATTTGAACTGTAAAATCATAACAAATACTGAAAAGTGTCATCTTAACAGTCGATCATAGATATATGTATTCCTAAGTGCTGGTAACTACAGATGATGAATCAATACAGTTTTGTATTGTTATACACAATCATTTGCTTAGTGCATGGCTCCTCAACCTGAATAGCACATAGAATTACTTAGTAACTTAAAAAAATAAGCACTCATGCCATGCAACCCTCTACTCCTGAGAATCTTATTGGTGTTCAGGAAATGGTAGCTATAAAAGATCAGAGAAGATGTTATTATACAGCCAGTATACATAATCATGGCTTTGTGGGAAATCTTTGCAGGATCTTATAAAAAAAAGATATATGTGTTAATCTATTGTAGTTTTTTCTTATCAGAGTTCTTAAATTATTTGTATGGATAAAGCCTCCATTTATTTTCAGTTAATGATCTTTGAGTCATCATTAATAATAATGTCATTTCCAAAGGAATTGGAGTTTATAACTGAGGATCATTAAATGATAATGTCATCATTTAAGAAATGACTTTAATTGAAATTTAAAAAATTAGATAAGCTTTAAAAGTTGTCTGATTTCCCCATATAAATATAATTATAATTAATGCATATTACTAAATCTGATACGAAAAATTTCAATCTTCTAGCATAGATATATCACCATTTCAGAATAATGAATTGAAATTTCCATCTTAAAGAGCTCATATTTTTAAGGTGTACCATTTTAATGTGCAAACATTTTTATCAGTTGGCTTACAATTATTTTAATTGAATCAATTAAAAGAATTTGTACAAATGACTATGAGGTATCATGGCAAATGAACTTCAAGGTAATGTTTAAATTAAGTGGAAGTATTAAGTTGAAATATTTTAATGCCTTTTATAAGTATCACACTATATACTATAACTACAAAGTGGCTAATGCTATCACCATTATTCCTGATTAAAACATAAAGTTAGGTATAGCTACTAAAATAATACTTAATTGTTAAAGGATTTGTTCTGCTTGTTTTTAGGGGGTGTCAGCAATAGAAGTAAGAATATAAAATTAGATTAGGGACTTGATTTTTTTAAAATTTTATTTATTATTCCAGAGAGAGGGAAAGAGAGAGAGGCAGAGAGGGAGAAAGACATCAATGTATGGTTGCCTTTCACCTGCCTCCAGCTAAGGACCTGGTTGGAAACCTGGCTTGCAAACTGGTTGTATGTCCTGGTTGGGAATCAAACCAACAACCTTTGGGTTTGCAAGCTAGTGCCTTATCCACTGTGCTACCAGCCAAAGCCTAGAGACTTGATTTGAAGAGAGAGATTTTATGCTGTTCTGTGATGGTCAAATGATTACCTATGATTAAATATAGCCCATGTAGACACACATATGCTCAAATATACCTAAATAAAAATAATTTAAGTTTACAGTGGCAATGTCTTTTAAATTCCCTGATATTGTCAAGATCAAATCTTTTTCTTTTTCATAGGTATAACCTTATATTTAACAAAACAAACTTGAAATATATATATATATATATATATATATATATATATTTTTTTTTTTTTTTAAATTTTATAAAAAACCCAATAAAAGTTTTGTGGTAGACAAAATAATGGCTCCCTGAAGATATCAATATCCCAATCTCTAGATCTGTGAAATGTGTCATTTTAAATGTCAAAAGAGACCTTGTTGATGTAATTAAATTGAGAAGAAAAGATTATCCTAGAATTTCCAAATGGGCCTAATGTGACCAACTACATGTGTCTTTGTAAGAGGGAGGCAAGAAGGTCAGAGTCAGAAGAAGGAGATGCAAAGCCCTAATATTTATCTTCTAATTCCTTATAAACTATACTGCATTAGTTTTGATCTTAGTGTTTAACATGAGTTACCTCCATTGTAATATTTGAATTCTATAATCCAATTACTGGTTAACACATAACTTATATTGCTTAAGTTACAGTTCACTTTTATTATTTTTCATCATAAAATTAACCTAGTTTTATCAATAACTTAGAAAGTAAAATTAAAATCTTTTCTAGCCCTGGCTGGTAACACAGTGGGTAAGGTGCTGGCCTGCGAACCCAAAGGTTGCAGGTTCGATTCCCCATCCAGGGCACATAACCAGGTTGCAAGCCATGTCTCCAGCCCGTTCCTTGGCTGGAGGCAGGTGAAAGGCAACCATACATTGATGTTTCTCTCCCTCTTTGCCTCTCTCCCTTTCTCTCTCTCTCTCGAAATAATAAATAAAATCTTTAAAAAAATGTTAAAAAAATATTTTTAGAAATAGAGTAAAAATAATAGAGAAAAAATAGAGTAGTTTTAGAATAAACGTGTACTTCCTTTAGGTTTAAAAATTAGTATAATGTATATTAATTAAAATATTTACATGTGCTTGTTAATGTTATTGTGTCATATTTTTCTAATATGTTTAATACATAGTGTTCATAATCATCATTTAACGTTTTTACATAATATATCCTTGATTGAATGTAAAACAATTTCTAAATTATTTTCTTCTGTAGGACTTTCAAATTGGTTAATAATACTAAAGTACATTTTAATGCTTGCCTATTAGCCTTTGGTTTTTATTAAAAAGTAAGTAGACTCCATAAGATCTTTTGATAAAATTAGATACACTGGTACAAAATAAATTTAAAATTATAATTGTTTCTTCATATACTCAATAGATATATTGATATGTATGTAATCAATATGAAGCTCAATGTGCTAGGAAGTAGGCAAAGTGATAGGTACAGATTGATGAACACAAAATATATGCTTTCTAACTTCTTGAAATATTTAAACTATGTCAGTACAAGTTATAAAAGCACTTAAGTATTATATTTTACTTACTTATTTTTAGAGAAAGGGGAAAAGATATCAATGTGTGGTTGCTTCTCACACATCCTTAACCAGGGACCTGGCCCACAACCTAGGCATGTGCCCTGGCTAGGAATCGAACTGGCAGCCTGTTGGTTCACAGGCCAGGGCTCAATCCACTGAGCCACACCAGTTAGGGCAGAAGTTAAGTATTTTAATGTCAATACTTGTTTAGTATTTTATTGTGCTTTATTCTTCCTGCTAGCATATGATTGAAATTGATTTTAAAACTATCAAGCTGTATCTTTGAGTATTTACCACATATTTTGTTCATTTACATTGCCTATTTCAATCATCATCTGTTAGTTATTATACTCTTTATTTAGATCAGGAAGTGTAGGCTTGAGAAGACAAATAAATCACTCAAGGTTATATGATGACTAATTAGTAAATGTGAATTCAAATCCAGGTGCCCTGATTCAGGCATTTTCTATGTTGGCACTGCTCTGTTCAGTAGTTTTGATAGTTTTACTTTATGACTAATGATTCCCTCCTGGTTTTGTCTCCCAATCTTGGTATAAAATTCTCGCCTGTGAGAAAAAAAAGAACTGCACCATATTCAAAGCCCATTAATTGTGAACCTGACTTTCTTAGCTCCAGGTCTTGGCTTCTACCCAACTGATTTAATAAACTTAGAAAATGATCGTTTTAAGCTTGAATATTATTTACTCATAAACATTAGAGGCAACTTTGGCTTGTAAATAGGTTTTGAAAAAAGCATTTACCTAACTTGTAATTAGCCTAGGAAGATACTGTGCAAGAGACAGTATTTAAATTTATGAAGAAGGAGCAACTTGGTGCTATGAATGGACAAGAAGTCAAATGAAGCAGGAAGGGAGTGCCTGGGCAAGAATGCCTTTAGGTGTGTTTGCAAATGGCTGGAGGTAACAGTAGATATCCAAAGAAAATGAAAACAAAAATCAAGCAAAAACAATTTGAAGAGGAGAAAGTCATGTATTTGAACCCCTATGATAAATGAACCCCTGTGATAAATGGAATACTTCTAAATTTAGGTTATAAAAGAATATGGCTTCTATCTTGCCTACTTGTATGAGCTCTTTCTGGGATCATTCTCTTTGGGGAAAGCCAGCTGTCATTTCATGAAGACACACAGGGAGGATAAGGGGAGCCCACATGGCAAGGAATGATGGACTGTGGGCAATGGTTAGTGAGAAACTGAGGTCTGCCAGCAACTCAAGTCTGAAAGTGGACTATCATCCCTGATCAAGCTTTGAGATGACTACAGCCACAGACAACAGCTTGACTGCAATCTTGTGGGAGAACCTGAGCAAATCCACCAGCAATGCTGCTCCTAGATTCCTCACCCATAGAAACTGAGATAAGATCAAAAGTTTGAAGCTGTGAAATTTTAGGGTAATTTGTTACGCAGCTATAGATAACTAATATACCTACACTTATTGCTGCCTGTGCTACTTGGATGCAGAGGAGAGAATAGGATCCTGTGTTGGAGGAAGTAGAGCAGAGTTTTGTCAGGTGAACAAGGAAGAGGAAGGTTAGGTTCCCTGCCAGAGGTGGCAGTTTCACATTTATTAAATATCTTGTGCTCTCTTGGACCTACTTTAACTTTAGCCTAATAATGTAATATAGCTTTTCCCTAAATGTATCTTATGTGTGCTTGCTCATACTATGCTTTTCCTCAGTTTGACTCTTCCACATTCATGTCTGTTGATTCTTTAGCCTTCCTTTTACTTTCCACTTAGAGATCCACTCATTCTGTGAAATAATAATTCACTTTATAGTTTACTCCATATGAAATATTTTTTTCTAATTGGTGTTATGAAAGAATGCTGTGCGTTTTCTCAATACTTTCATCATTGGCCTTGTAACATCATGATAAGTGCAGATTTTCTCAGTTAGGTTTAGAGCTGAGAGAAGCATCTCTGAATGAATTACTTTCTCATGTCCAGCATTTGTAGGATTGGATTGAGGGAAAGAGTTTTGTCAAGGAACTAGTATAAATGATCCATGGACGTGGACAACATGTGGGGCTCGACTGTCGGAGAGGGGATAGTGAGGGTAAAACAGGGGAGAACAATGGGGAAAAATGCAATAAATGTAATACAACAATGAATTAATTAAAAAAGTATAGACATATCATTGCATTTATTTATGTTTATAATGTAGAGGAGAAATTCTACTTTGAAACCAGGGACATAATCTTGGATTAACCAGATGGTAATTTCAGAGGTTGGGCTTGTTTTATTTCTCTTTTCTTTCATTTTAAACTAGAAAGAATTTAATTTTCTGGACTTATTTACTCCTATACAAATAATATTAGATCTTCCTGAGCATAATTATAAACCTTGTGTTATGTGTGTATATATATATATATATATATATATATACATACACACACATATATATTTCAATTCATATATATCATCGAGACTAAATGCAAGTTAGAAAATAAAATTGACATTCTACTTTAGTTTTGGAAATGTAGATATCAACAGGATGGGTTAAGTCTTTTGGATTAGTCATATTATAATTTTATCTGGAATCTTCACTAAGGCAGACAGCCAATTGGTATATAATTCCTAGCAAAACAGAATTTAGCACACATTTTCATATTTAGTTTTAAATATATTTCCCCTTACCATTTAGTCCTTTTATACCCCCTTCCCCCAGCAGTAACCACACTGTTGTCTATGAGTTCTTTTTCCTTTTTGCTCAGTCCCTCCCTCCCCTCAACCTCCCATCCTCCCTGTCATCCTGCTCTCTATCTATGAGTCTGTCCCCATTTTCTGTTTTTCGTTTTTGTTCAAGCTTTCCACCTCCTAACCCCCTACCCCAAACTGTCAGCCTGCTCTTTATCTATGAGTCTGTTTCTATTTTGCTTGTTAGTTCAGTTTGTTCATTAGATTCCAGGTATGAGTAAAATAATATGGCATTTGTCTTTCTCCGCATGGCTTATTTAACTTAGCATAATATTCTTCAGGCCCATCCATGCTATTGCATGGTGTAAAAATTTTCTTTTTCTTTTTTACAACCAAGCAGTATTTCATTGTGTAAATGTCCTATAGTTGTTTTATCCACTTATCTACTAATGGATATATGCTTCTAAATCTTGGCTGTGGTAAATAATACTGCAATGGTGCTCATGTTCTTTCAAATTAGTGTTTTGGGTTTCTTTGGATAAATTCCCAGAAGTGGAACCCCCAAGTCATAAGGCAGTTCCATTATTAAACTCCAAACTGCTTTCCACAGTGGCTGCACCAGTTTGCATTCCCACTAACAGTGAACAAGTGTTCTCCTCTCTCCACATCCTCATCAGCGCTTGCTGTTTGTTGATTTATTGATGATAGCCACTCTGTTAGGTATGATGTGATATCTCATTGTGGTTTTAGTTTGCATTTCTCTGATGATTAGTGATGTTGAATGCCTTTTCATATGTCTATTGGTCATCTGTATGTCCTTTTTGAAGAAATGTCTTTTCATGTCTTTTGTCCATTATAAAAATTGGATTGTTTGTTTTTTTGTGTGTATGTTGAATTTTATAAGTTCTTTATACATTTTGGATAAAAATTCCTTCTAAGTGTATCAGCAAATATGTTCTCTGTTCAGCAGGTTGTCTTTTTATTTTGTTGATGATTTCCTTTGCTGTGCAAAAACTTTTTAGTTTGCTGTACTTCAATTTTCTTTGTTTCCTTTGCCTGAAGAGATATACTGTATCAGAAAAAATACTGTTATAAGCAATGTCTGAGATTTTACTGTGTATGTTTACTTCTAGAATTTTCATCCATTTAGGTTTAACATTTAGGTTTTTAATTCATTTGAATTTATTCTTGTATGTGGTGTAAGAAAGTAATGCAGTTTCATTTTTTTCTGCACATTATCTTTCCAATTTTCCCACTACCAGTTATTGAATACACATACTATCATTAGCTCACTGTATGTATATGCTTCTTTTGCCAATATTAATTGACTATAAAAGTATGGATTTATTTCTGGGTTTCCTATTCTGTTTCATTGATCATTGTGTCCGTTTTTATGCCAGTACCATCCATGCTATTTTGATTATTATGGCCTTATAGTATAGTTTGATATTAAGTAGTATGATTCTTCCCATATCAAAATTGCTATTGCTATTCATGATCTTTTGTGGTTCAATATAAATTTTTGACATATTTGTTCTAGTTTTGTGAACTATGTTGTTGGTGTCTAGATAGTAATTGTATTGTTCCCTCTACTCCCAGTTTGCTGAGATTTATGTCATAAATAGGTGCTGGATTATATCAAATACTTTTTCTGCAACTGTTGATATGATCATGTGATTTTTATCTTTCAGTTTGTTTATGTGGTGTATTATACTCTTTGATTTGTCAATGTTGTACCAACCTTGCATTCCTAAAATAAACCCCACTTGATCATGGTGTATGATCTTTTTGATGTATTGCTATATTCAGTTTGCTAATATTTTGTTGAGGATTTTAACATCTATGTTTATCAGAGATACAGGCCTATACTTTTTTTTTTTTTTTTTTTTTGTCGTATCTTTATCTTGTTTTGGAATTAGGATATTGCTCATGATATAAGGTTAGTGGAACATTTGCAAATCAATGAATGAGATTCACCACATAAACGCAATGAAGGATAACAACCACATGATCACTAAGTATAATACTAAGGATAATACTTTCCAGTTCCATCCATGTTGTTGCAAAAGGTAGGTGTTCCTTCTATCTTTCTACTGTGTAGTATTCCATTGTGTAAATGTACCAAAGTTTTTTGATCCATTCATCCACTGATGGGCACTTAGGCTGTTTCCAGCACTTGGCTATTGTGAATAGCACTACTATGAACATAGTGGTACACAGGTTCTTCTGAATTGGTGTTTCAAGTATTTGTATTAAGCTTAGTGAAATATGCCAATCAGTGAAAGACAAATACCATATGATCTCACCCATTACAGGATACTAATGAACAAAACAAGCAAAATAGAGCCAGATACATGAATACAAGGAACAGATTTTCAGTGGGCAGAGGAGAGAGGAAGAAGGAGGCAAAGAAGGGGAGCAGTTTAGTTAAGGAACTAGCATGGAAGACCCATGGACATGGACAACAAGTGGGATTGACTTTGGGGAAGAATGGGTGGGTGGGGAAGGGGAGAGAGGGGAGGGGAAGGTAGGAACGTAATACAACAACAATTAAATTAAATTAAAAAAACAACCACATGATCATATCAATAGATCTAGAATAAGCATTTGATAAAATCCAGCACCCATTTATGATGAAAACTCAGCAAAGTGGTCGTAGGTGGAACATAACTAAACATAATATAGCCTACTGCCATCATCATACTCAATGGGGAAAAACTACAAGTGTTCCCCTTAAATCAGGAACAAGACAGGGATGTTTGCTTTCATATCTTATTCAATGTAATGCTGAAAGTTCTAGAACACAGCAATCAGACAAGAATAAAAAGGCATCTAAATTGGAAAGAAGTAAAACTATCTTTATTTGCAGATGACACAGAGAATTCCCCAAATTACACCAAGAAACTATTAGAACTGATAAAGGAATTCAGCAGAGTCACAGGATACAAAATTAATATCCGGAAATCAGCTGCATTTTTATATGCTGATAATGAACTATAAAAAAGGTAAATTGAGAAAGCAACCTCATTCATAATTGCTTCAAAATGAATAAAATAATTAGGAATAAAGCTAACCAAGGATGTAAAAGACCTGTGTTCAGGAAATTATAAGACACTGAAGAAAGAAACTGAAGGAAGTACAAATAAATGGAAACAAATATCATGTTCATACATAGGAAGAAATAACATTATTAAAATGTCTATACCACCCTAAGTAATTCCACATCTTGGATTGTAGCCAAATGCCAATTGTAGTCTTTTCCTCTGTCCGATGGGCAGAGAGTGAAGCCATTGTTGAGGGGTAAGCAACCTGCTAGGAGTCACATGTTCTAGTCACAGCAAGCCTGTTCTAGTTGGGTTCTCGTTCTGGCTCTGACTTATGGGAGCTTTCTGCAATCTAAGCCCTTTCTTCATTTATTCTCTCTGAGTTGCTTTCTATGTCTGCCAACAATAGTAACAAATATTTATTATGGGGTTACCATATGCCAAGCACTCTTCTTGATGCTTCAAAAATGATTTAAGATAGACATGGTGGTGGCCCTTGTAAAGTATATAGCCTCATGGGTGAGACAATTCAATAAGTTCTAATTGCAGAAAAATGACAGGAGAATTAAATATTTCTCTGGGCATACACACCACAGCGCTTACAACACAAGGCCAGGTGAAAGGGAGATGGGCATAGAGGAAGTGCCATTTGAGCTGTGACCTGAGAAATAAGATGTTAATTGTAAAGCAAAATGCTACCTCTGATCATCATTATCTGCCAAATTGGCCCCACTTCAGACCAGAATGACCACTGAACTCAGAAATCTACATTTTTGGCTGCAAAGATTTAAATCAGCAGCTGAAAATGATCAAACTTGTTTGATTACCGTAACAGAAAACTTCACTGTTACTATTGAAGAGCACGTTTCCATCAGGACAGGGATGCTTAGGAAGAGCTTAGATATCATTCTTATGTTTTATACATAAATTTCTTATTTATTATTTAAAGTTTATATAATAATATTCCATGAGATATTGAAATTAGTTTTAACTGAGAAGTTCTTGTTTGAGAAAAAATACTTTTATTGAAGCCTAATACACCTATTTAAAAATATTAAGTGTGTCAAATATATTACTATATCTTATTTTTAAATTATTATTGAATATAATTATCTTTTAAAATATAAAACCCAGTGTTGCTACCCTGTTGTGGAGCAAACAGCCCTATTGGGTATCTTAATTTGAAGCCGTAGCTTCACTGAATAGCTCACAGCTCTCCTCCTCCTGGCCTCCCCTCCTAGCCTGTAACTTATCAACACACAAATAATAATAGAGGTTTTCTGAAGTGAAAATAAAAATATTGTAACTTATACCGCAGTAATGGGCTGAAGTGAAGGTCTAATATGTCAATTACAGTTTAAATCAATAAGAAGCAAAGAGAAAAACAATCACAGTCCCTAAACAGCTCTGTTTTTATGGTCAAAGTGGAGTAGAAGACCAGGGCCATGTCAGGAGAGAAAATTTGTAAATTAACACCAAGAGACTTGAATAAGAGTATGACCAGTTTAGCATTGCTTTCATTCTCCATCAACCCTCCCACAATAGACTACAGTTTTAATAATGATTAAAGAATAATGCTTGAATTCCATCTGAATAGCTTTTGAGATTTAACTCACTGAATCTATTCAAAGCTCTGGGCTTGTAAAGGGGACTGAACAGATCTGCACAACTAATCATGGAATAGTACACTGGTACTTCATCTCCCGTGTCAATACCAATTATGGCTGCAGAGAGAGCATTGCATATTTTTAATCTGGTCAGGTAGTTCTGGATGAATGTGTTTGTATGTCTGTCATTAAAATTTGGTGGCTCATGCTGCTCAAGACAGACTCATTTTGAATGTTTAAAATTTCCACAGATGTTATTTATCCATCATGATGGAAATTTCCTGCTCTCTCCTATATAGATTCTGCCTCATTAACATAAATAAAAAATAAAGCATAACAACAATCTTGCTTAATGTGTACACACAGAAATACTGTCACAGGCATCTGGCAATCATCAGAGATGGTGAAGCTGTTCAGTGAATGAAACTCATAGAAATATAAGATCCTTTCCTGGGAAAAAAGCTTATTGTTAGTGATTTTGCTTCTTTGTTCTATTGCTTTTTAGTTTGAATGGGGTTGTGATCAGCATGGACATTTAGATAAAAGATGCTTGTACCAATTATTTAAGATAAATATTTATCAAAGTATTCCTTCTATTAATTGAGAAGTAATTTTTTATTTCTCTTAATGCCATTTTTGTTAAATAAAATCATAGAGAAAAATTCTAATATTTTAACATCAGTATTCATGTGTCAAATCTCTTAAGTAAATACTTGAGAGCATAATCACAAAAGAAATCCAGCTAACAACCATTCCATATACCCTTTGTTACATTCAAGAAAATTTCATTACAGAAGTCTGATTATTACTTCTGAAATTCCTTTATCTGTTCATTAAAAATACTTTGTGGCCCTGGCTGGTGGCACAGTGGGTAAGTCACCAGTTTGCAAACCCAAAGGTCACTGGTTCGATTCCTAGCCAGGGCACACAATTGGGTTGCAAGCCAGGTCTCCGGCCGGTCTGTGGCTGGAGGCAGGTGAAAGGCCACCATACATTGATGTCTCTCTCCCTCTCTGCCTCTCTTCCTTCCCCTCTCTCTAAAAATAATAAATAAAATCTTAAAAAAATAATAAAAATACTTCGTAAATTTCTATAATGCAGAGTATGTTATTGTAAGACAGTTGGTTTTGACTTGACTAAGAACTCATAATAAAAGAGAAGAAACTGATGGATAAGGACAATAGTTTGGTGATTGCTGGGGAAGCAGGGAGGTGGAGGAGGGCATGGGCAGATAAATGGTGACAGACTGAGACTTGACTTGGGGAGGTGAACAGACAATACAGTATAGGGATGACGTCCTGTGGATCTGTGCACCTGAAACCTGTATAATTTTGTTAAGCGGTGTCACCCCAGCAAATTCAATAAAAAGGGGGAAAAAACCCTAATGGGCATATATGTAACTGATACAAGCCACTTTTACTATCTTTCTTTAGACAAGGATTGCCAGCTTATTTTAGTAAGGAGTAAAGCTAATACAAGGGAATGAAGATAATCTTTTTAACCAATGGTGCTTGAAAAATTAAATATCTGCATGAAAAAAATTAATCCAGATGCATGTCTTTTACATTTAACAGAAATTAACTCAAAAGAGATCACAGGCTTAAATGTAAAACTTAAAACTGTAAGACTCCAAGGTAACTTAGGAAAAAAACCTATGTTTTTTTTTCGATGTAACCTGAGAGAGGGCAATGACCTTTAGATACAGCATCAAATTATTTCTATGAAAAAAATAATTGACCACCTGGACTTCATTAAAATTAAAAATTTCTGCTCTATGAAAGACAATTCAAGAGGAAGGGAAAGTAAATCATAAAATGGGAAAATATATTTGCAAAATACTTATCTAATAAAGAGTATTACCCAAAATATACAAATCACTCTTAAAACTCAACGATAAGAAAATGAACAACCCAATGAAAAAAATGGCCAAAAAGTCTGAACAGTCACCTTACCTAAGAAGACATACAGATGGAAAATAAGCACATGAAAAGATTTTCCACCTCATGTGTCATTGGGGAGTGGTAAATTAAAATAATAATGAGATACTGCTATATACCTATTAGAATAGTTAAATTCAGAAGACAGCAAATGATTGCAAGGATACAGAACAACAAGAACTCTCACTCACTGCTGGTGGAAATGCTAAATAGTATAGCCATTTTGGACTAGACATGGTAGTTTCTAATACAACTGCTCTGACTATAGGATCCAACAATTGTGCCCCTTGTACAAAGCTGCTAAAAATTTAAGTCCATGAAAAAGCCTGCACATGGATAGTATAATAGCTTAATTCAATAATGGCCAAAATATGAAAGCAATTATGATATCCTTAAGTAGATAAAAAAAAAAAATAAAAAAAAAAAACAAAAAACAAGCTATGGTACATCAAAGAATAGAATATTATTCAGCACTAAATTGAAATGCACTATCAAGCCATGAGAAGACAAAGAAAAATCTTAATAAATGCATATTACTAAGTGAAAGAAGCCAATCTGAAAACTCTCCATACTGTATGATTACAACTACATAACATTATAGAGACAATAAAAAGATCCATTTTTACCAGGGATAAAGGAGATGAGAAAGATAAACAGGCGGAACACAAAAGGATTTTTTAGGACAGTGAAAATAATCACTATGATATTACAATGGTATATCAATTTCATTATACACTTGTCTAAACCCATAGAATATAGAACACCAACAGGGAATCCTAGTGTAAACTATGGACTTGGGTGATGATACGTCAATGTAGTTTCATCAATAGTAACAAATGTACCACTCGAGTGGGGGATACTGATGATGGGGATATTGATAATGTGTAAGAGCAGAGTTCTATAAGAAAGCTTCATATTTTCTGCTCAATGTCGCTATAAACCTAAAACTGCTCTAAAAAATAAAGTTTATAAATTTTAGGAATTTAAAATTAAATTTTCATGTGAGAAAAGAAATGTGAACTACATTTAAGACAGAAAAATAAATACTTCGAGTTCTCACCCATTTTTATTTTTCTTAGTAATTAAATCTTCAATCCAATTGGAAAAGGACGTAAACTTTAACAAGTATTTCAGTTTAGTTTATATTGTGAAGTGTTATAACAAGGCATTTTAAATTCCTTCTTTGTTTTAAAAATAGTAAAGGGAAGAATTTCTTTATTTGCACATAATTTAAGCAGTACATTATTTAGAGTACTGTTGGCAAGCAAAATAAACCAGCTACTGGTAGTATACGTAGAAACTTAAATTTTTAAAAGGATGCTGTATCACTTACAGAATTTCTGAGATCTCTAGAGAGTTGAAAAGCTTGACATGTCATTTACTAGCCATAAGCAGTGTTTCAGACATCACTGTGGATTTGGTTCTATGAAAATAACATGAAAACTATTTTTGGCTTGGGTACTACAGTTTGCATCCCCAACACCGCCAACTTTGTATACCTAGTGCCTCTTCTTGGACTGTAGCCATTGATGCCTCTAGAGATTTTGTATATTACAGTTACTGTCTCTTCTGCCATTCCTGCCAACATTGATTCTGCTCAGCTTCTTTTTTTCATCATTAGTTTTCATGAGTTCCTGGAGCATTGAGCCCCAGAGGTTTCTGATTGGTAGAGTTGTGGTCATGGTCGGTCTCTCTCTCTCTCTCTCTCATCCGGTTAGCTAGCTCTCTACCTGTCTAGCTATCTATCATCTATTATCTATCTATCTATCTATCTATCTATCTATCTATCTATCTATCTATCTATTATCATCCACCTATCATTTATCATCACCATCATCTATCATCATTTATCCTATTAGTGATGTAAATGATACTTACATTCATTCTTAATCATGAAATATATACCTGGTACTCCTTTTGTTATTCTAAACTTAAAAAAAATAATGCTATTGATGTTGTGGTATCATTCTTGTTTTGTTTCAATGGATAAGGGATAAGAAAGTCTAAAGGACTGCTATGTCAATGAGGTATAACATAATTTGGAGGAATGAGAGATTGATGGCTGGGAGAAATGAGATAACTACTAGTGAGGATGGATGTAATATTTCATATATTTATATAGTTAGTTAATAATCTCTCTCAGGATTTGTTGAATGCTTGAACCTTGATTGCAGAGAATGTACATACTTAGACAATTATGCAAACCTATTTTTAAGTAAATAAGCCCTGGATCAGAAGACCTTAAATTCATCAACTAAGTCGATGTGGAAAGTGAGAGATCTGGAAAACTCCCAGATTCCTCTATTATGGCAAACTTGGGTGGTGACAGTATGCAGAAAAGTGATGAAGTTTTATACAGTGGATAAAATATTTGGTTTAAAATATTATGGATAATTTTCTTTAAATTGACATTTATAATGTACCTATTATAAAATAATCTTCTTGGTGGGCATAATATGTTAGTTTGCTATTTAACATAATACTGTTGGATAGTTTGTCATGTCTTTAATATTAGTGCATTGAGAAGTTGGAGTATGCACAGTTTGGGGGCACGACACTGCAATCTTTGGGTACACTGTGTAGAACAGACATTGAAGGAATGTGGCAATGATAAGCATTGGTGTATGGTCCCCAGATTCAGTGAAGACAATGATGACAAGCCTATGGACTAAACTGAAGGTTTTTCTTTTTTTAAAAAAGATTTTATTTCATTATTTTTAGAAAGAGGGGAAGGGAGAGAGGCAGAGAGGGAGAGAAACATCAATGTATGGTTGTGTTTCACCTGCCTCCAGCTACAGACCTGGCTGGAGACCTAGCTTGCAACCTGTTTATGTGCCCTGGCTGGGGAATCGAACCAGCGACCTTTGGGTTCACAGGCTGGCGCCTTATCCACTATGCTACCAGCCAGGGCATAAACTGAAGGTTCTAATCAATGACAGTACTAGTTATATTCAGCATTAATTTTTAGTGAAAATCGTATCTTATGAATCTAGCGCTATACAAAATTTGCTTCATTTTGATTTTCATGCGGCAATAACCTCTGTCTTCGTTGAAGAAGGGTAAATTTGCATTGCTCCAGTCTTAGCTAGATTTTTATGATATTAGATTATCAAGAAGAGAAATGGAATAATCTCATCTCAAGGTCATTTGCAATAGGATAAGATGCCATCAATTTAGATAGTTTAGTTGCCAGTCACATTATAAGTTGAAAGAGGCAAGCTAACCTCTCAAACTACTTCTCAGGATAAATTCATTAGCTTTTATGAGATAGCTGTCCCTGAAACTCATTATCTAGGACTAATGTAGTAGTCTTGTTTCTTATAGAATATGGTGGGAAACTAGCTCTTAAGTATTATTTCTTCTTTCTGCTGGGGTTAGAATTGTTAAGTGGCACCGAGAAATAAAAACCAAAATCACAGTGTGTTCACAAACAAGATGGGGTGGGCATTTGAGAAATATCTGTGTAATTCTTCATCTTTGAGCCAAACAGACTGACTTCAAGACATGCAATTCATTACATTATATCTCCTTGAGATAAATAAAATTATTTATTATGTTATTTTTGCCTTCATTTGTAATTTAGTAAGGTGTTGTATCATTAGCATGGATTTTAGAATATGCAATATAAATACTTGGAATATTTTAAAATTTTATCTATAATTTATTCATTGATAGAAAAATTGGCATTTTCAACTTAAAGTTAATTTGTATAATTATTGGAGGCATTAATAATTAGCTTTGACCAAATAAAAATACAATGGATCACATATATAATTATCTGTATTTATATCCCTATAGTTATATTTGATACATCTCAAAATATGTGCTTACCTTTAATAATGAGTCCATTTCTCTAAGATGTGCTTTATTGAAAGAAAAGTATTAACCAATGTATTGAATTACTAAGTTTTAAGGCTAAAATGGACTATGAATGATATAGTGAAGATCTCAACCTCTACCTTTTACAGATATATCAAGAATAATTGAAAGACTTGCCTATTCTCAGAAATTGGTGATCACCAAGGTTCAGACTCATGTACTGCTTTATGGTTCAGTCTCTTTCCCAGTACAAAGGCCAATATTTCCTGTTTTTATCTCTGAAGAGAAGGGACATCAACTTTAGTGCACTGAGAAAAATTTTCTTGCTTTCTACTTTGGAGCTTTTTCATTAGTAGACATCACAACAGTAGCAATTTTTATTAACTCAAGCCCCATTAGAGTAGAATCTTTATCCACCTGGGTGTTCAATGCATACTTTATTTTTTTGTCTGGGTCTTTACTAAATAAGTTATTAAAATTTTCAATTTGTATCCCTTATCCTCCTAAGTGTATTCACTTTAGTTGGCAAATGTCTTTTATTAGATCAGTATTGGAAAGCTTAGTCTCTGCCGGTATCAAGTTCTTTACCCATAGCCTTAAGATATCAAGTATACTCCCTATAATGTGTCTCTACTGACATTTTGTGATGGGACTTTTCAGAGGCTATTAACAGGTTTTCTAAGAGGCAATGTTTCTCCTTTCAACACCAAATTAAACATCAATTATCTCACTGGTCTCTTGTTTGTGTTATATTCTTCTTTAATGGGTAACTGCATAAAATTACTTCTGTATTACTATAGAATTATTTGTTATTAACCACTTAAAGCTTTAAAAACAACCTTGTTCAAATAAATATATCCTTATGGTCATGAGGTGGTTGTTAAAGTAATTTGATGTTTCTCCTAGTAAGTCTGTACAGGAATATGGAGTGATTAAAAGTTACTCATCAGACTTGTTTACTTTCATGTAATAGCTTGACATCTCTATAAAATTTAAATGACTATGTTTTGTATATCAAAAATGAAAAACATTTTTACTATAAAAAGTCACGGATTAAAGATCTGGCTCATTGTGAGAAGTCCAGGTTTTGAAGAGGGGTGATACTTCTAATTCATGGCTAAAACTGAAGGTAGGAATAAGAAAACTATTCAGCAATTAAAGTGAATTGCTGTTTGGAAAAAAATAGAATGATTAATCTAATTTAGCTCATACTTGACATGCATTAAAACCTAAAAAATAATCCATGAGCCAGGTAGAAAATGAAGTAAAAAGGGATGTGTTTTGCCTTGGCTGGTGTGGCTCAGTACATAGAGTGCTGGCCTATGAACCAAAGGGACACAGGTTTGATTCCCAGTCAGGGCAAATTAAAAAAAAAAAAAATGTGTTTCAATTCAGCATTTGGAAGCATTTTCTTTTCAATTTCTGTATTAATTTTGCATGTGCAACTTTACAGTTTTTCTGTATGTTGTTTGACTCTAGTTATAAAATTTTAAATGTTTATTGACTGCAGTGTAAAAGTTGCAAAATGTTTATAGATTCAAGAGAAAGCCCTAAAATGTTATGATTTTGGGGCTGGTGCAAATAATTTTATTTTTTATATGTTGAGAGTTCTAATAGTATACAATGTTACTGAGGCATATATGAAAGCATCTATTTTTCTTTAAGAAATAAGAAGAGTTTAAAATATTAATTTCTTTTCACTCTTAAATATCTTATCTAACATCTTAATCTAAAATGTCTCAAATTCTTTGTACTTATGTTTATTGAATATAGCAAAAATAAAGTAACAATCAGTGAAGTTTTTGAAATCATTTTTAGGAATTTTAAAAGACTGATGTAAAACTATTATTGCTATTATTTTTATTAAGAAGGCAGAAACAGATTAATATTCCAGGCTCTGATGCCAGAATATTATCATATTAATTCTTGCCTTATAACTTACAATTTGACAGAATTTGAGCGAATTATCTAGACTATCTATGCCTGTTTCCTCAACTGCAAAATAATGTAAAATGGGAATAAACATAGGCCTTACATGCCTGGTTTTATGTGAAAGGGTTAAATCTGACAAAGATATACATATGTATAGCACATTGGGCAATACTGATAGGTAGTAAACACTAAGTATCTCTCTCATAAGTTGAGTTCTAGTTCTGTTTTTATAATAGGGGATCACCCTTTTAAATGGACAGTTTGGGGGGAATATTTAATTTTTATTTATGTGCCTTTTAATAATATAATAACCTTCATTTGGAAGCATAAAGAAGTCTGAGAGAAAGAATTTGTATTCAACAGTTTATATCTGAAGAATCATTAGGGAATTTACAAGAACCAGAAATTAATTCTGACCTGAAACAATTTACTCATTTATTAAAGGGTAAATCTCCTCAAGTCAATGAGATCTTTTGATCTCTGCAAGAGCTGTATATAGAAGTGAAGACATGAAAATCTATTAGAGATTCCATTATTAACCTCAATTATAAGTGTGAATCCTAGTGACATTATTCTTTAACTCTAGATTTTCTGGAAACTATGTTTAATGAAATAGAAAAGTAACGTTCATTCATCATTTTGAAGGGAAATTAGACTTAAAATGCAGCCTCTTCATGGTATATGTGCATGCCCACTTATAATGACTGCCTAGGCAAAGAAAAGTTCTTTGTTGTGTACCGGCCCTTCAGCCATATGTGATCTATTCCCTGCATTCAAAGAAGAAAACAGCAGTTGCATTGGGTTAAAAGGTACATCAGCCCCAGTTACACACATTGAATTTTATATAGAAATACTGTATATGGATAATTGCAGGCTCTACTTTAGGTGCAAAAATGGATGAAGAATATCTCCAAAGATAGAAATCAAGATAGATACAATGCTTCTTTATTCAGTGCCCCAGGAATGTAAAGGGTTATTTCAAATCATTGCATATTTAAGTATTTCCTTATTTTAATTTTTTGGTATATAATACAGTATTGCTGACTATCATAATGCTGTGTTAGATCTCCAGAACTTATTTACCTCTAGTTGTAAGATTGATTGACATCTTCCCAATCCTTATCCTCAATCCCTGGTTATCACCATTCCACTCTGTTTCTATGTTAGGCCTTTTAAATTGCATGTGTAAGTGACATCATATAGTATTCTTTCTCTATGTGGTTGATCTCACTTAGTATAATTCTCTCTAGTTCAATCCATTTTGTCAGAATTTCCTTCTTTCTCATGCCTGAGTAACATTTGCATGTGTGTGTGTACCTCACTTCTTCTTTATTCATTTATTCATTGATGGACAGTTAGGTTGTTTCAATATCTCTGTTATTGTGAATAAAGCTGCAATAAACATGGGGGTACAATGTCTTTTCCATGCTATATTTTCATTTCTTTGAATGTATACCCAGAAGTGGAAATGCTGGATCAAATGACAGCTTTGTTTTTACTTTTTGAAGAACTTCCCTATTGTTTAATATAGTGGCTTCACTAATTTACATTATTACTAAGTGCACAAAGATATCCTTTTCTCCACATCCTTGCCAACACTTTTTATCTCTTATCTTTTTTAACTTTTATTGAATTTATTGGGTTGACATTGGTAACAGTTTTTTATAGGTTTCAGGTGCACAATTCTGTAATATACTGTCTATGTATTTTATTGTATGTTCACCACCCAAAGTCAAGTCTCCTCCATCACCATTTATCGCTCTCCTTTACCTTCTACCCTCACCATACTGTCATCTGCAGCTATGTCCATTTTTTTTTTTTTTTGCTTAATCCCTTCATCTCTTTCACTCAGCCTCCAACACCCCTCCCCTCTGACAGCTGTCAGTCTGTTCTTTATTTCTATGAGTCTGTTTCTTTTTCATTTGTTTATTTTTATTAGAGTCTACATGTGTCTTCTTGATAACAGCCATTCCAATATATGTGAGGTGATGAGTCATTGTGGATTTGATTGGCATTTGTTTTATGATTAGTGATGTTGAGCATCTTTTCATGTACCTGTTGTCTATTTGGATGTCTTCCTTGAAAAAATATCTATCCAGTAGTACCCTCTATTTTTAATTTTGATGTTATTAAGTTATATGAGTTCTTTAGGCATTTTGTTTATATTAACCCCGTGTTAGATAATTTTTTGCAAAGATTTGCTCCCATTCTTACTTTGTCTTTTCATTTTTTAATTGTTTTGTTTCCTCTGTTGAAGTTTTATTTAGTTTATTATTTTCCTGCTTATTTTTTATTTTGTTGATTGCATTTTTGTTGTCATATCCAAAAAATAATTGCCAAGACCAATGTAAAAGAGCGTCTTCTCTGTTTTCCTCTAGAAGTTGAACAGTGTTAAGTCTTATATTTATTTCTCTAATTAATTTCAAGTTAATTATTATGAGTGGTGTTTTTCTGCAGGTGATTATTCATTTTCCCCATCACTATTTATTGAAGAGACTGTCTTTTCTCCATTGAGTGTTCTTGGCTTCCTTGTCAAATATTAGTTGATTATATATGTAGGGAATTATTTCTTGCCTCTATATTCTAGTCTATTGGTCTATGTGCTGGCTATTCTTATGCAGGTATCATGCTATTTTATTTACTATAGCTTTGAGGGTAGGTTGAAATGAAGAACTATGATATCTTTGGCTTTGTTCTTCTCTCTCAGAATTGCTTTGGCTTTCTTGGGTCTTTTGTGATTAGATATAAATTTCAGTATTTTTTCTACTTCTCTGAAAAATGCCATTATAATTTAGATAGATATTGCATTGAATCTGTAGATGGCATGGGTAATATGGGCATTTTAAAAATATTGTATTTTTAAATCAATAAAGAATAATGTCTATAAATTTACTGTAGATACCAGCTATTTTTGAACCTATAAAGGATGTATTTATTCATTAATATGGGGTACATTTCTGGAGAACGAGTACAGAGTAGGTATGAAATCAAGCATAAAAGAAATAAGACTCTGCTACTCTGACAATTTAGTCTTGATTTAAAAGAAAATGCTAATGCTATATGACATTTCCCCCCTTACTTCAGCTGCTTTGCCATTTGGAACTGCTGGATATATGAAACACAAATGTTTATAACAAAATATTGAAGAAATATTTCAAACTCTTGTTTGAAATATAACTATATTGATTATCCATAGCTTTCATGTGACTTGATACCTTCAGAAATTACTTGAATTATGGGAATTGATGAATAATTTTATATGTTAGATAAGGCTCTAAAATTTAAATTCCCACATAGTTGAAAAATAGATGATCCCACCAACATAAAGATAGATCTCTGGCTAGGCAATATTCCAATTCTTAAGATTATCTTTGTGGAAAGAAAAGCAATGTCTGCAGGAGATTAACATTTCAATATATTTGCCAGACAAATAAAAATACCCTGTGGTTTATCTCTCACTCTAAATAAGACAATAACATTTGTAGTTCTGTAATTTTTATAATTTCAGATTGGCCTATTTTTCCATTTATCACTTTTAAATAAATTGATTTTTGACCAAATTTTTATATATATATATATGTAAATAATTAAACATAATATATATTTAGAGATTTAAAATGAGTAAGTTTTCTGTAGTAATATTTGATAATTTTTATAATGTTTGATAAAATTTCTGTAATATTTGATAAATTTCTGTAATAATATTTATAATTCACTAATGTTTTTTGGTAAATTTTATTAATATTTTGACTCAAGTTTTCCATATTTAAAATAAACACCTGAGAGCTCAGTAGTACCATTATATGATTGATGTTTAGAATGGGAGCTACTTAAGATCAAAGTCACAGTTAGTGATTATAACTGGGCCTAGACCCCAAGTCTCTACTTCTATTCACTATTTGCCAGAAAAAAACTGCAATGAAAATTTGTAAATGGGTAGATCCTCCATATATTTAAACTAAGTTTTCATATATCTAAGCAACTCAATCTATAACTCTCTAGTATGAAAAAGTGTCATTATTTGGCTTGATTTATGTGGTATATGCAGAGGATAATAGAGACAGACAGAGGAGGAGAAATAAATAGAGTGCAAAATTCTGATACTGCTGTTTTCTAAAATCCAAACTCATAGCTCATAGACAGGTAATGACCATTTAAGCTATTTTCAAATGAAATATTCTGGTTAATAACTACTCTTGATTGAGTAGAGAGATGTAAAACAGTGTGTTATTAAAAAATTTGTGTACTATTTAGAACCTTACCTTTGTGTGGAGACCCTATTGACTCAATTTAGGGAGATATTTTAGGATATATATTTTGGCTTTAATATTTTATGATATACCTTTCTATTATTTTTGTGCCAGAAATTTGTCATAATGCCTAACAAGCACCCTTCTCATGAGTTAATATATCTTATTAAAACAATTTGTCAAAAATCATGATTTCTCAAAAATAAAAAATCATAATTTGCCATGTATTGACAAAGTTGTACCTGTTGACTTTGGGATGGGAGTTTGATATATGCATTTGTAATCATCATTGTAGAGTTCCTAATTCAACATTTCAGACACCATCAAAAATGATTTTACTAAGGAGAGTATTTTTACAAATAGTGGAAAATTAAATCTAGTTCAAACTACAAACTGAACTGCATTTTCAAATGTTTTTATATAAAGAAGTAAAGTATAGAGTTTACTTAAAACAGTTTAAAAAATATAATTACCTTTTGACCTAGAGATCCCACTTCTGGGAATATGGCCTAAGAATCTCAAAACACCAATTTAAAAGAACAGGAGAACCAAGATGGTGGAGGAGTAAGTGGAGCTAAACCAATCTCCTCCCAAAACCAAACTGGAATTACAACTTAATTGGGGAGAAATCATCCAGAATAATCAATAGAACATCAACTGCAGAAGTCTTATTACCACAAACAGAACAGTCACAACGTAACTGGTAGGAAGTGTGGAGATGAGAGAGATGGTCAGCAGGTGAAGGGACGGAGAAACATCTTAGCAGCCAGGGGCTCCACCAGAGAAGGATGGGATCTAAACCCCCAACTGGGCTTCCTAGCCCACAGCAACACAGCTGAGAGTAAAATAGCACCCAGCTGTGAAAAGCAAAAAGCTGCTAGGTTCAGCCAGCTTGACAGAGAAACAGTTCTCAAAGAAACCATGCACAAAGATACAGCAGCACCACCTACCCTGGGCTTCAGCAGAGAAAGGGCAAAGTGGGCTAGAGACACTTAAGGAGGGTTTGGGTCAGTGGCTTTAGGGGAAGAGCTGAGGGAGCAGCCTGTGAGTCCAGTGCTAACCCATCCCCCATACAGCCAGGAGACCACTCTTCTCCAAAGGGCAGGAACCTGAGGGGAAGCCACAGCCCCACCCCACCCAGAAGTCCTTAAACCTGACCTCAGATTACAGACTGATTGAATTAACAACTAAAGGAGACAAAGACAGTGGATCTCTGGTGGTCTCTAATTGGCTGACTAGGCCCAGACTGGGCCAGGAGCTGATGTCACAAGTACAGATCCAGGAAATACAAAAAGTACACATCTACACCACAGAGGGTCTCATCGCTAAGACAGTAAGTCAAAGCAGACCAATCTAAGAAGCAGAACAAGAGCCACCTAAAATGGGAAGACAAAGAAATAAACCCTCAGCAAATGGAAAGGAGGAATCCCCAGGAAGAGTGCAAAATGAAATAGAGGCAAGCACCTTCTCAGACATGGAACTCAAAGTAATGATGATAGAGAAGTTCAATGAGCTCAGCCAGTTCAAAGAAAATTACAAACAACTCCAGGGGAACTACAAACAACTCCAGGAGAACAACAAAGAACTCCAGGAAAGCTACAAGGAACTTACTGAGAACTACACCAGCATTAAAAAGGACATAGAAACCATCAATAAGAGCCAGGAGGAAATAAAGAATACCATTTCTGAATTGAAGAACAGAGTAGAAGGAATCAAAAGCGGGCTAGAGAAAGCAGAGTAGCAGATCAGCGAGATGAAGGGCAATGTAGGAAAAAATTCCCAGGAAGTGCAACAAAATGAAAAAAGAATGAAGAGGTTTTAAGAGAGCTGCAGGACAACATGAAATGTACTAACATTCGTGTCATAGGGATACCAGAAGGAGAGGAGGAGAAGCAAGGGATAGAAAACCTGCTTGAAGAAGTAATGACAGAAAACTTCCCTAACTTGAGGAGAGAAAATGTCATGCAAGCTCAGGAAGCACAGAGGGTCCCAAAAAATATGAACCCAAACAGGCCCACTCCAAGACACATCATCATTAAAATGGCAAATTTCAAAGACAAGGAGAGTCCTAAAAGCAGCAAGATAGAAACAGCTAATAACGTACAAGGGGGCTCCCATAAGGTTATCAGCGGATTTCTCAACAGAAATACAACCAGCCGGAAGGGAATGGCAAAAAATATTTCAAGCAATGAAAAACAAAGACCTGCAACCAAGAATGCTCTACCCAGTAAGGCTCTCATTCAAAATGGAAGGTGAAATAAGGAGCTTTCCAGACAAAAGAAGGCTAAAAGAATACATTTCCACCAAACCAGCATTGCAAGAGATGCTCAAGGGTCTGCTTTAAGAAGATGAAGAAACAGAGGCAGATAGAAACACAGGTACAAAGATAAATGGATTAAATGTACCAACCAAAAGACATAGGGCAGCTGAATGGATAAGAACCACCCCCCGCCCCAAGCCAAAGAATATGATTTTAGCTTTGGGGAAAGCCAGAAGTCACAGGGCACCAAATCTGGGTGGTAGGGGTGCTGAGTCACCTGGGTGATTTGATGTTTTACAAAAAAAACTCTGCATGAAATATGATGTGAGAGTGGGGACATTGTTATGATGAAGCTGCCAATCACCAGTTACCCATAGCTGTGGCTATTTTTGTCATATTGTTTGGCCTGGAGGTGTGTACTCATGATAGACAACACCTTCCCAATCAAAATACACAGATAACATGATCTTGATCTTGCTGCAACTTGCCTGCACCCTCTTCAGGTGCAGAGAACCAGGCAACTTCCTTTGGATGACTGGGTCTTTGTTTCTGGATCATAGCCATAGACCCAGAATTTGTCTCTAGTTATGACCTTCTTGAGGAAATCTGGTTCATTGATAGCAGCTTGAATCAAGTCATTAGCAACTGAAGAATGATGTTCCTTCTGCCCTGGTATCAGAAGCTATAGAACAAATTTTGCCATGACAAGACCTTGCTTTGAATACAGTACTTTTTGGAATCTCCACATCAGCTTCTAGATTTACACTGTTAGTCACTAATCTTTGTTGATTGCAGTCTGCACATGTTCAACATTCCCAGGTGTTCTTCTTATTGTAGGTCTTCCAGAATATGGATCACTTTCAACAGATTCTTGACTATCTTTGAAGCATTTGTGCCACACTTTTATTTGCACTGCACTCAATGCTTCATCCCCAAAAGCATTCTGAATCATCCAAATAGTTTCCACATAGGAATGTTCAAGCTTAACACAACATTTATTTCATGCAGATTAGTTGTTCTACTCATTTTGAATGAGACAGCCACACAGTACACATGCTCACCTCCACTGACTAGTAGAGAAGTCATCATTGTTTATGTATGCACATTCGAGACCACTCTCTTAGGCTTTCAAGCTACTCCAGTGCTGCACAAACCATTCTTATTATATTTACAATGGCTGGACATTTTCTGGACATACCTCATATACTAGATTAAATTATCTTGAACTAATGAGAATCAGTACATAATGATAGTTTAATATATTTTGTATTTAGATTAAAAGACCTCCTCATATTTAATAAAAATATACCAGGATAGAATTGTTCCTCTTATTCTCAGAAAATAAATGTATAGGTGGTTGAAAATAAATTGAACAGGAAATGGTGAACATCGTAGTTTCCAAAGTGCATGAATCTCCTTTGAGTCTAAATTTGGAAAAGAGATGTTGAATTTTGCCATGATTCACATTTTATTGTCTAATTTTTTAAATCCAAATGATTGAACTTTCTCTATTGTGATAATATGATAACTGATAATTTCCCAGTTCTAATTTAATTACACTGGTAAATCTCACAACTATGATGCTGACAGCCTAGGTTATTTTATAATAAATATGCCTGCCTCTTCTTCAAATATATAAATTTATCAGTTTATTAAAAGATTTTATCCAAATTTCATTTTTAGAAAAAAGTCAGAGATTAAACTCTTTCCCATATTATAGGCAACTCTTTCAATGTATCTACCCATTTCATAGATCCCTTCTTAGAACTAAGATGACTGCAGAAAACTCCTAGGCTTTGATGGTGAGAATAGAATAACTGTAATAGTTCAGCTGTATATATTAGACTGTAAGACATTTTAACACCATCTCAAGAGTAAGGGATAATGTGACAAATCCATCAGAATATGCAGTAAATTCTATTGTCAAAGTTTTCTGCAACCAAATGTGTGTTCAATGTTTATTAAGGATCTATATTGTATTTGAAAATATTAACAATTGAAATGGCCATCACTAACAAAGGCAGACTCATCAAAGACTTCACATGAGCTAAGAACATGAGAAAATTACAGGAGAGCTGTTTAATTAGAAAATGGGTAAGGCAGTTTTGAGGTGAAAAGAAAAAAAGAGAAGCTAAAGTATTCCTTTTCCTATTCCCTCCAAGCTTTGTTATATTATCTGACAGTCTTGATTTTAAAGAGGAGGGAACAAATAGCTGGAGGGCTTTGAACTTGCTTCCATGAAATAAACAACATTGCTCTCACCTATATAATATTTCATGGACAGATACCCCAAATAATCAGGAAAAAAGAACATCAATGAAACTTTTAATACAACTACATTGAGGGAGGACCCCCAACATGAAATTTATTTATAAAAATTATGTATTTATTCCTACATATTTAAACTTCAGTCACCTTCAAAGTTCAACGTACTCTTCATTTGTTGCAATACACCTATTGGGGCTTCTTTTCTCATTGCTCAAAACTGAACTCATCAATTTTTATGCTTTTCAGTGCTTCTGCTTTTTTTTTTTTTTTTTTTTTTTTTTTTTTTTTTTTTTTTTTTTTTTTTTTTTTTTTTTTTTTTTTTACCTCTTGCACATAAGCAAAATGTTTCCTTTTGAGGAATATATATGTGTGTGTATATATATATATTATTTTTTTACCCAAGAAACAAAAATTTGTCCCTTGGGGCAGGTAGGTGAATCATGACATGCCAGGTTTGGTCAAAAACTGCTGAACACTTAGCATGGTATGGGCAGGTGCACTCCTAAATCACCCATTATGAAATGGACAAATGCATTGAAAGAGTTTTCAAAAAAATTCCCTGAAGCTGAGTGCAACCCCTCACAACCATACCAGCTGGTACACTGAAAAGATGGGTTCCTAGAACATTCACCTAGAGGAGGAAGCCTGTACTACAAGGGGTCTGCCTCCAGAAGATAATCAGTTTTGTTTTGTTTTTGGTTTCTTGTTCCCTCTTATAACATGTCTTTGTATATGGAAAACAAGTAAAAACCTAATAGGATTGTTTATTCTAAAAAAAAAAAAATCTTCCTCAGGATCTACTAGGCACACATATGTCATAGATGATCATTGCCTTCTTCCTAAAATTCTAAATCCATAAAGTGGTCCCCTGAAAGATATATCCATATATCCACATGAAATTCTTGGAACTTGTGAATTTTGCCTTATTTGGAAAGGGTCTTCAATATAAGGATCTTGAGATGAAGAGCTCATCCTGGGTAATCCTTAAATTCTACAGGTGTCTTTGTGAGAGACACACAAAGGAGATTTGCTAGAAAGAACAGAAGATGATGTGGAAAGAGACAAAAGCAGACTGGTGGGGCCATGTACCGAGGAAGTCAAGGGCTTCTGGTGAAGGCTAGAAGCTGGAAGAGAACAGGATGGGTTTGGTTCTTCCTTACAGACTCCAGGTTCCAAACCTCCTGACTCCAGAACTGCAGAAGAACACATTTTTGTTTTCTTAAGCTACCCAGTTTGTGTTACTTTGTTAATGTGTCACAGGAAACTAGTACATTCATTAACTCCAATAAACTATTTTGCTAACTTTTTCCTTTTCAAGTAAAATAGATAAGAGGTATTAAATGCTACCATGAGAAACCTGACATTTCATCTCAAAGATACGAATTAGCTCCAATATACCCTTTGGGTTTACTATTCCAATCATTGTAGAAACATAGATCAAAATGTTCTTGAGAGGACCATATGACTTTAAAGTAATTTCTAACTTAGTTAAGTTAAATATTCTCTTATTGAATGTGATAAGGAAGTGAAAAAATACAACATACTGTAAGATTAATATTTGGATTTGGTATTACTTGTGAGGATGGTTATATTTTCTCTGCATTCCAAATTTGCAAACTTTTTTGGTTGTTATTGTTCAGATACAAATACAGTAATCGCTAGGAGTTAGCATCATCCTCTAGGTAACATTGTAGACAGGATTGTTTTGGTTTACATATTATTACAATGACAGTTGCATGGTTAATTCACAAATGTATATCTGTATGTATAATAACTGTATACATATAGTTCCTATGTCTTAAATTGATCAATATATTCCTCTTTCTGTCTCTCTTGCTCTCCACATGTACTGTAGTATCTATAGTCCAAGAGCAGGTTATAAATTGGATATAATTTCTATTATTTTTTTAAAATCTTTTTTAAAGATTTTATTTCAGTATTTTTAGAAAGAGGGGAAGGGAGAGAGGCAGAGAGGGAGAGAAACATTAATGTATGATTGCTTTTCACCTGCCTCCAGTCACAGACCTAACTGGAGACCTGGTTTGCAACCTGGTTATGTGCCCTGGCTGGGGAATCGAACCTGCGACCTTTGAGTTTGCAGGCTGGTGCTTTATCCACTGTGCTACCAGCCAGGGCTAATTTTCTAATATTTAAGAGTGTCTGAAAAGTGATAAAAAAAAAGGAAGCAAATATAAATTATATATGTGGGGTGTGTGCAATCAATTGGCAAAATTTTAGTAAAATAAACACACCACAAAAATGTTATATTTTGAAATATTTATTCTTATATGTAAACACATAAACATAGTCATTATTTTTTCAATTGTTCAAAAGAGTCCCCATTTGCTGCAATAATGGACTCGATTCAACTTTGGCGTCTTGAGTACACTGTAATTAACTTTTTTTATCCACGGACATCATAATGTTTTCACTCTTAGCTTTAACAGTCTCTTTTTTGGAATGAGGTTGTTTATTAACTTCTCTCTAACAAATGCTGCATACATAATTGTCTAAAGGATTTGCATCTGATGAACTAGCCCTAAACTGTATGTAAAGGGATGCTATTGAAGTCCACAATTTCCTTAACAGTTCGCCCTGCATGCAGTCCAGAAATAATGGTTGCTCTAACATAGTATTGCTTCGACATGACGGTTGCTCTCAGAATTTAATACTTTATATCTGAAACAATGATGTTAAACCATAACCTTAGAAACATAGTTTTTCAGCCCTGGCTGGTGGCACAGTGGATAAGGCGCCAGCCTGGGAACCCAAAGGTAGCTGGTTCGATTCCCCAGCCAGGGCACATAACCAGGTTGCAAGTCAGGTCTCCAGCCAGATCCCCAGCTGGAGGCAGGTGAAAGGTAACCATACATTGAGGTCTCTCTCTCTCCTTCTCTCTGCTTCTCTCCCTAGCCCTCTTTCTAAAAATAATAATAAATAAAATCTTAAAAAAAAAGAAACATAGTTTTCCAAAATTAGTAAGAAGAAATTAGTAAGATTAATAAGATGAAACAAGGAGATGCAAAGTTATTGTCAATGTATAGCACACACCCTGTATGTGGCTTTTCTTTCCTTAGACACTACTAGCCTTACTACTCTTTAACCATGGGAGAAAAAGGTGGCAATAGTATTGATCACCTAGCCACCCCAGTTTTTCCCTGGTAATCACTACATTCACGTAATCTTCTAGTGAGTGTGTATCATTATAATTTCCTTGCCCTGACTTCCACCCCATCAGAGCTTTTGTCTTTGTTGTTGTATTAAAAGGAACAGCATGGAAGAACCATGGACATAGAGAACAAGTGGGATTGACTTTGCAGGGGAGGGTGTGTGGGGAAGGGGACAGAGGGGAGGAAAAAGGGGATAGTTGTAAATTAAATTAAAAAATATAGAAGATAGTAAATGTTAGCTCACTTTCTTCTCAAAAAATAAAATAAAAGGTATCTGGCAATTTATTTACTAATACTGGATTTCTGTTACCATTTTTCCAAGATACAGTTTTATACCTTGGAATTCTTAAAGTGGGCATGAAACAGCATGTTTCTGTGCTTTTTAAAAAATAAGTATCTACCCCTACCCAAATGGGATACCAGTAACATTTTCTCAAACTAAAAAGGTAAAGATCATGTCAAAGTCATTTAAGAGCCCAGTGGAACAAGATCGTTATTTCTATGATTACCGCACAGATAAAATTCTAACATGTTTTGTGTGTGTGTGTGTGTGTGTGTGCGCTATATTCCAATCAAAATTTTAAAAAAACACATGTAGTTGATTATATGGTCATAAAATAATGGGGAAATCATGTAAAAGGGTAGCCCAGAGGGAGACTGATGATTTCATAGTACAATTAAACCAACAGTATAACCCTGGGAAAATTAATGCTTATCAGAGATCTGTAAGAAGAGGACATTTACTTCACAGGGTTGCTGTGAAGAGTACATTAGATAATAAACATCAGGTAACGTGTATACTATTACCTAGTAAGTGTTCAACAAACTGATTTTATAGTCATATAAATGAAAGTATCTCTAAGCAAATTATTTGAGATACAACAGAAGGATGTAAATGTTATAAATATAAGGCTGTGTTGCTACATGAGTGCTTTTCTAAGTTCTTCAATTTCTGTATTTATAAGTAGCAGCACAAATTTTTATTTCTGTCTAAATAATTAATTTAGGATTTTAAGCCTGTTTTCAACATTGAACCACCGTCTTGAAATTATCTTGAATTCCAAATGAAAGAGAACTGAATAGAAGCATTCTTGTATTCTTTCTATTGTGAAGTTTACAATGGAGAGTACACCACATGTCAACTTGTTTTAATTGTATAAAGAATTTTCTTCATAAGTGTTCTCAAGTCTATAGTTATGCTCATTTTCATTATGTTTTTATTATGTTCTCTAATTTCATTCTTCTGGAACATCTATAGTTTTCTCATCCTAAATATATTGCCTTAGCTCCTCACAGCTGCAATAGGAGGATATATGAGTGTTAATAATGAATTGCCTGTGGCTAATCTTAAGTCTTCCTTCGTTTGCAATAAGCATTGGATACCTGCCGGGAGGTGCCAGTGGAAGCGTGCTGAGATAACAGCTCTGCTCATAGTCCTTTCAGATATATACTAATTCCACTGTGTTGTGCCATTAAGGAAAGAAAAGACAGGCTCATGATTCAGAAACTCTAGGTAAGGCTGTTTTTCCTCCGCTGCTTAAAAACAAGTAACAAAGCCCATAAAAATGAGTCATTTGAAAATGATCATTCTACAATTTAGATTTTAGCAATATGTATTCCTGCAGCTGGGAGAGAGAAAGAGCTCTGATGTGTCTCAGTTCATTTAAATCATTTGATCGTTTCTACAAATATTTACTGGCATGCATAAGTAAAAATAAAAAATAAATCATTTAGATTGGTGAGCAAGGTGTAGTTGCAACAGTAAGAAAATGCAACCAAAGAGCAAAATGTGTCATGGCTGAGCAGCTAGCCCGGGAAGAATATGAAAGAAGTGGGGCCCTGGCTGGTGTGGCTTGGTGGTTTGAAGACCTGTCTGCAGGCCAGGAGGTCACCGGTTTAGTTCCCAGTCAGGGCACATGCCTGGGTTGTGGGTCAAGTCCCCAGTTGGGTCATGTAAGAGGCAACTGATCACACATCAGTGACATTTCTTTCCCTTTTTTTCTCCCTCTCTTCCCCGCTCTCTAAAAGTAAATAAATTAAAGCTTAAAAAATAAAACAAAACTCTTGTTTAAAAATAAAAAGAAATGGGTCATGTTCAGAAATCAGTTGCTGGGACTAACAGAGAGTCACCATACTTCACACAGGCAGAAGCTATATGAACGAGCCCTGGTGCCGGGTGAGCTTCTGTGCTTAAATTCTGATATTTAGAGAGACAATTGGAAAGACTACATTACTGCTTATTTAATAGAGGTTTAATAGATGAGTGTTAAATAGGTACCTATTTCAGGAATTCCCCTGTACCTACCAAAATCCTTTTTAATCACCAAATATGCAAGGTGGCTTGAACTTCTGAACTGTTCATCCAAACTTAACAAGATAGAAAGAGGTAAGACAAATAATGAGGAAAGTATGGCCATTTTCATAAAGCAAGCCCATTCAGGCACTAATATATTACATGTATTAGATATGCCATTGACCTGTTATTAAAAGGTGAAAAAGTAGCACACATGAACTTGGCTCAACAACTGAGTATCAATAAAGACATTTTTTTCTTCAGGCTCTGTAATAAGGAAAGACAACATGACATTAAAAAATAAACAAGAATAAATAATATCCCCCATTTCATAATGTATGGGATGGGTTAGGGTTTCACATTCAATGCAGTTTGGAAGGTGTTAATGGGGAGTTAGAAATGATTTGAAGATAGATGCCTACTAGTTTGAAGTTACCATCAGAGGAAAAGAGAGTATTCCTACAAAACTTATAATGGTACCAAGCATCAAGTTTATTATGTACAGAGATGTAAAGCACATACACATTCTTAAATTATAACTTTTGTTTATGTGGCTTTGTTTGGGGAAGTTAGAAAAGGGCAGATGATAGAAGTGGAAAGGACACAGTCTGAAAATAAAGATTGTTGCCTAAATATTTGAGTTTTGTCAGTGATCATACCCACAAAGTTTTCTTAAATTCATTCTCTCCCTGTGTCCTGCTGTCTCTAATTTCCTACAATCCTCCTTTCTTTTTGATTAGGGCTACATCTCTATTCAGCTTTTTTGAACCAGGAATGCCTTAATTAAATTTTGAGATGGGTTGTACTATCGAAGCATCAAGTTGCTCGGTTGCTCTATAAATGATTAAAAGATGTCTTGTCCAGAACAACATGGTTAAGAAGATTGAATCTGAAGAGAAGAGCAGATGCGGTGCCTCTCATGTCACTTTCCATCAGTGCAGTATGTACAGTAGATGTGCCATTACTAGCATCTTCTTCTCTTTATCACTGATGAAGTCGAAAAGCAGTAGCCAAGCATGACATATTAGCTCTTTTTAAACAAACATATCAATCTTACATTTTCATGCTCTCAGTTCATTATTGGAATGATGGAGTGAAATCATCGCGTCTATGTGAGGTCAGGGTTCAAATGAGTTCTAAACACAGTGAATGAATGACATCTTACTGCTCCAATTATTTTTGGAGAATAAACAATTATAGAGATATGTAGAGATAGAGATCCTAGTTGAAAATAAGAGTTATATCTCTAAATATGATATAAAATAAAATTATATTAGTTATAATGGCTTGATACTGAAATGTCATTATTGTCATTATGTTGTTTCTTTCCTAATGTTTCCTTTTCCTAAGGTTTTTCAAATAAAATGCACACATAACTATTGAAAAATAACCATCTGAAATTTAGAAAACAATCAGAATATTGAAGAGACTAAAAATTACTCTTTATAATTGAGAGATAACTATTGGTATAATTTTGTATATACTCCTCTTTAGTGTCTTCCCTTTTTATAATTGATATCATACCGTATATAGAATTTCACATTTTTTTATCTTTGGCTTTTATTTGAGGTAATTGTGTAATTTAACTGCTATTAAAAACTCAATTTATATATCTGCATAATATTGCAAAATACATCTGCAAACAGCTTACTTTATTCTGTATTGTAAGCATTCAGTTAACCCCAGTTTTGGCTATTGTAAAAATGCAGAATATCAACATGAATAATGTGTATTTCTGATTACTTCTCCAAATTAAGAGCACTTTATCTCTTCATACATAATGTTAAATTGTTTTCACATACACATGCACAAACACATAACATTGACTTTCTCAGAAGCTCATTATATGGTGCATAAACCTGGTTTTAAAATTCTAATTAAAAACTAAAACAGGAATGAAAAAATGCTAATTTGATTCAATATAATATCATCTATTAAGCATAATTTTATTTGTTTATTAAACTTTTAGTAATCTTTTTTCAATTATATTTATTTCCTTTTGTTATTAGAACATGGAGTACCTTAATTAAATTTGGGGCTGGGTTCTATTACTGAGGGGTCAAAGGTGCAATATACACCACTTACATATTGTGTATATATATGCTTACTACAGGTCAGATATTGCAAAACAATACAGGAATTATGACAGGAATATATAAAGGGAAAAACCAGGTTTAAAATTTTTATATTTGTGTCATATGTAGCAAAAATAAGGGCAAATTCTTTTAATAAGCTGGATCCTATAAATTTGGCATTCCCAGATGCTCAAGTAATTCATTTTCTGGTAAACTGACTAATTCCTCTGAAGAAATCTTTAAATAGATTTATTGTTAAAAATTTTACATGAACTTCCTAAAGGAATGCTAATTTTTATGATATCTGTCAAATTGGTGTAACCACAACAAACTTGAAATAAAGTATATATCCAGGAAGTCATGAAAGAGAGATATGAAAGCCAAGATGAAATAATTAAAGCAAACCTTAATCAAATAAAGTTGGCAATTATAGCTCAGGGCACTGTGAGTATACTTAAATAAGATTAGTGAAGCACTGTCAGGGCTTTGAAGAGATATGGAGACTGGGAGAGGCTCCAGAAGATGGGCAACAAACCAAATCAAACAACCAGTAAACAAAGTGTTGGTAAGCTTTAAGTCAATATGTAAGAAGAGTTTAGGAGATATTGTTAAAAGGATGCCGTAGAATAACATGAAAATGCATTTTAGTGATAACTAGGGTCCATGTGAATGGGCCAAAAATAAACAACTTTTGACTAACTGCCTAAATATCATATACCATATATATGTAAGTAGATTACAAATGTGGTAAGTAAATGATGTCTCAACATTAGTCAGGAGTTTGAGACAACTATTTATAAAAAGTTTCTAGACAATATGAAAAAACAGCAAATGTATGATGTAAAAATTAAATTACTGCATTCTTACTAAATGAGGGTATTTTAAAGTAGGATAGAAAATATAGGACTATTTAAAGGGGAAAAACTATTTTAAACTTTATTCTCATAAGTATTCAGAAGCAAGCTAAATAAGTATTAAAGAAAAATGTATAATAAAAAGCCTTATGAAATATCATCATAATCAACATTTTGCCAATGATTTGCATCACTACACATTAAATAAAGATTGGTTAATAAGTTTTAAAACATTATGAAAGCATGGCCAAGAACTATGCTGATTATGTTCAAGTGGGTAGGATATTAATTATCAGTTGAAAAATTATGAACTGGAAAATAATGATAGGCTACAAGATGGTTAAACGTTAAAGGATTAAAAATTTTAATTACATTTTCATTGGCTAAACAATACATGTACATTGCTAACTGGTCGGCCTAGACTGGTCTTAGTTAGATTAATTCATTAAACATTTAAATTTTTTTCAAAATATAACTCTTGAGCATCTTCTTGGTAATTGTTTTGTTTGATTTTTAAATTAATTGTGAAGAAATCGACAGCTTATAGTATTTACTAAAGAACCTGTCATATTTTTTTCACTCATGAAAGTCATTTTTGTGCTAAAGTACAATTTTGTAGTTCTCTTGATATAGTTTTTAATTTCTTTTAAAGTTTCTTGCTAGGTTAATTATATATTTCATTAGTATTATGAATAGGGGGTATTCTTCCATTGTATTTCGTAATTTCTTTGTATTACAATATAGGAATATGTGTTGGGTTTTAAATATTATTCAATTGGCTTAATTAGTCCAAATGGGTTTTAAATTGATTATCTTAGTTTTTTTAAGGTATAATTCTATACACAAGATGAAACTGAACAATGTCCTACAATTTTAATAAAGCAGTTGAAAGAGCTATGGCTTAGATATTGCAGCAGTTATAAAAATGATTTCCTCAGTCATAATTAATTATTACTTATTAAAAAGCATTAGGTGACTAGCACTATTCTAAGGCCTGGTGATATAGCAGTGAACAGAGACAAAAATTTCTACTCTCACGGAGCTTATAGTTTAATAGAAATGGACAACTCAAACCCATATTCTGAGTGGGAAGAAAAGCCACCAAGAAGTTTTGTATAGAGGAAGGGCATGATCTGATTTTATGTTCCACTTAAAAATTTTAGTAATGTGTGGAAAATAGACTGAAGTGGACAAGAGACTGTTACAGTGGTCTAGATGAGAGATGATGGTAGCTTGAACTAAGATAAGAGATTCCATTTCTTACCATTAAACCATAGTGAAAAATTACTGTGTATTTTGAATTTATTTGGAGGAAAGCTGATAGGATTTGCTGGTTAAGTAAATATGAGAGTCAAAAAATTAATGAAGATATTTGATATAAATTTGAGTCTAATACTGTAAGTATAATACAACTATTTTTAGGTTGCATTTTAAGAGTTCTTCAGAATGAGGGTAATGATAATGCTGGGCTACCCTACATTCCTACCTGCAATATTGCATTCATGCTTTGGATATTCTAATTTATTTTTTATTCCTTTTATTTCTTTTTCATTTATTTTTAATTACATTTATTGGAGTAACATTGATCATATAGGTCTCATGTGTAGGTCTCAAAAACATATAAACTGTATATTGCATTGTGAGATATAATACAAATAGATTATAAATTAATTAAAATCTGCTCAAAGGAGTGTCTCCATAATTGTCAAAGCATTGGAATCATATAATATGAAGTACACTTTTAAGCTCATGGCAAGAAAAGTGAGATGAGAAATAATAGCTTTATTGAATACTATGTTGTGTTATGTGGAAGAAAAATTAAGCTTAGGAATGGATCCCATGAAGCAAAATTAGTATCTGATGAGTGCAAATTAGAGGGACACAGGATTTAGTCATTTTTGTATCTTAATTGTTAATGTCATGTTTTGTCTAAATGTAATACCCTGTCCTGTGAAACAGAATTCCCCTTTATTCAAGGTTATTTAAGCCCAGTTTACAGGACAACTTGAAAGAGAGATTATAAAATGATGTCAATGTAAATTGAGTGACCCCTCCAATCTGAAAGTATCAGTATTCTCCAAAATTGTTTGAATACAAGGTTTGTAGCTTTGAATTTGTTTCTTGTTCTTCTTCTCTTTTTTTAATCAACAAACCCCCCTTTGGAAATAAAGTTAACTTTAGGCATATCAGCTATTTACATTTGAAGGAGTGATATCTAGCAGAAACCAGCTCTAATGGGTAAACATTTCAATATGTTGAAGAAGGGAAGCATTACTGTGGAGAGATATAGAACTACTGGGAAGATAGAAGCTCTGTTTTTTTTTTTTAATATATTATTATTTTTATTGTATTTGATTATTTATGCTATTATAGTCATCCCTGCCTTTTCCCCTTGGCCCCCCTCAGCCCAGCCACCCCACCTGCCTTAGGCAATCTCCATACCATTGTCTGCTTTGTTTAGGGAGAAAGGAAAATGTGAGACTCTAGAGTAGAAGGAAAATGAGAATAATAGCTTTTTAAAAAAATAACTCAAGGTATTCAAACCTAATATACATAGTGTGTAGGAGTATATATCGGTCCTGTGAGTGAATATCTAATCCAATTTAATCTAATCATTTTTGTGCGGGAAAGTAGATCCAACAACTGATACAGAGATGATTAGGGAGGAGTCAACGATTCTTTACAGATATTATGTAGAAAGGGCAAGATCATAGCAATGCATGCAGGTGATAAATAATAGCCTATGAAAATATAGGGTTTGATTCTGAGGAAGGGTAATCCTCACCTTTGTATAAACTTGTTTTCTAGGTAAATTCATACAAAATTAGCCCAAGCTCTTCTTGTACTGGAATTTGGGAAGCATAATTCTTTTCCATAGGAAAAGACTGAAAACTCAAATTACGAGCTTTTGCATAGCAAAAAATTTTGTCTAAATCCAATTTGTCAATTTTTCCTTTTAAGAATAATACTATTTTCCCTGGCTGGTAGCACAGTGGATAAGGTGCCGGCCTGCGAACCCAAAGGTCGAAGGTTCGATTCCCCAGCCAGGGCACATAACCAGGTTGCAAGCCAGGTCTCCAGCCAGGTCTCCAGCCAGGTCCGTAGCTGGAGACAGGTGAAAGGCAATCATACACTGATGTTTCTCTCCCTCTCTGCCTCTCTCCCTTCCCCACTCTCTGAAAATAATGAAATAAAATCTTAAAAAAAAAAAAAAAAAAGAATAATACTATTTTAGTGTCAAGTTTAAAAACACTTTCCTAAAATACTTGAGTATTTTTTCTATCAACATTTTCTATTTTGTTTTTTACATCTCAGTTCATAATCCATTTTGAGTTATTTTAAAACAAGTTTTGAGCTTTAAACTGAGGTCCTTTTCTTTTTTGGCCCATGGATACCCACTTTCTACAGTCCCATTTGTTGAAAAGGTGATCTTTCTTTTATTAAATTGCTTTTTAAAACCTTCCTACCAAATGAGTTGAGCATATTTGCATTGGGTTATTTCTGGGTTTTCTATTTCATTATGTAAATCCATGTGTTTATTTCTTTGCCAGAAGCATAATATCTTGATTACTGTAGCTATACAGTGGATTTTAATTATCAAGTGAAGTAATTCCTCCCATTTCATTCTTATTTCAAGATAATTAGAGTGATTCTGGAGTCTATAACTTCCCACATAAATTTTAGAAATGTCTGTATACAAAAAATCTTTGTTGGGATTTGGGTAGAGATAACATTAAATCCATAGATCTGTTTAAGGAGAATTTTTATTACATTGAAATCACAATTAATGAACTTGTTATTTCTCTTATTTATTTAGATTTTCTTTGATTTCTTTCATCTCCATTTTCTAATTTTATTTTTTTAAAGATTTTATTTATTTATTTTTAGAGAGAGGGGAAGGTAGGGAGAGAGGGAGAGAAATATCAGTGTGTGGTGGCCTCTTGTGCATCCTCACCTGAGGACCTGGCGTGCAACTCAGGCATGTGCCCTGACTGGGAATAGAACCAGTGACCCGTTTATTCACAGGTCAGTGCTCAATCCACTGAGCCACACTAGACATGGCCATTTTCTAATTTTAATCTACACATCCTGTACATATTTTTAAAATGTATACTTGTCTTCCATTATGTTTAGAGTAATTGTTGGTATACTGTCCTTCTAATTATTGTTTTTTTCCATGCTAACTGTTAGTATACAAGAATATTATTGATTTTTTGGAACGCTAATTTTGTATCCTGTGCTCTTACTAGTCTAATACTAGGCATGTTTTTGTAGATTCCTTGTGGTTTTCAATAATCATTTCTTCTATAACTATAGTTTTACTTCTTTCTCATTAATCTGTATATTTTTCCTTGCTTTGAGTGGCTCCATCTTAAGTATTATAATTGAATAAGAAATTTGAGAGTTGACACTTTGCTTTTTCCCCAGTTTTAGGGAATAGGATTTTAATTTTTATTATTAAGTATGATGTTAGTTGTAGGTTTTGATACTTTTATCAAAATGAGTATTTAGTGTGAATGGTCTTAGATTGGTTAAGAATATTGTACTGTGTTCTCTGCCCTTGTACAAAAATTCAATTATCTGGTTTCAGGTACTGAGGTTTAAGTCCCTCTAGTGGTGAGTGGCACACCCTTCTCCCTGCCCTGACAATGGAGCCACTCTGCCAACCCTTGGAATGTGATTATCATTAATCTTTCATTTAAGATCCCTGTGAAGTAGCTAAACATGAGAGGAAAGTTTTCAAAGCTACAGAAAAGTGGAATTGGTTTTATGTACCTTTTGTAATTTTCCTCTTTAGTAGGGTCATGTCAACTATTTGTTCTCGTGGTAGTACACCTTTCTCTTGTTGGGATAGGCAATAAAGCTCTCACTTAACTACTGAGGGCTACCCAAGTTTGTTATAAATGGTTCTGGTTGAACAACAGCCTACCTTAGGTCAGTTAATTCATAGGTTTGCTGAGAGGGGCTATGAATTACTTGATATATCATACATCACTTTTTTCCATTATTGTGAAGAGTCAGAGGAAGAGGAATCACATCTAAACACACAGTTGAGTAAGGTGTGATTTCTTTGAGAACATTTCCCCTTGGAAGAACTGGTACCAAGTTTTTGAAAGTTTTCCTGGAGCCCTAGAGAGGGTTGGAGACCCACTGACAACATGCTGGAATATGTTCTTTAGCAAGTGAGTTTATGTGTCATGATAATGACCAAGATAAAAGATCATGAAGACATGAACGAATAATTCATACTACTTCCCAGAAATCCTGAGGCACAAATCACACCCTCTTTTCTGTCAAGTTCAAACTGAGCAAAAATATGCTATTAACCAACATTGTCACTGTTATTAAAACAAAGAACCCATAATTCTGAACTGTCTCTTTAAGAAAAAAATTGTTGCCATTGAGCATATTAAAAATAAATTCTGGTTTAGCATCTTATAAGTTTGACTAAGCTTTTTTTTTCTTAGTAAACCATTTCTATTTACATCACCCTGAATAACTATGCCATCTCAGATTATCCTTGAATCTATCCAGTGTTATGAAATCCACTAGAATGAACCTGACCAATGACCATGGTTAAAATAGAAGTCTGATGGCAACTTCTTAGAATAGAACCATTTACTTAATGACTTCCTTCCACTAATCTATTTCTATTTGGTCCATGGCTACATATAGTTCCTGCTTTCTTTCTTTAAATGCCCTCATCTTGAGTTTTGGGACAAATGCAGTATATTTATATCTTTCTCTGCTTGTCAACATTATTTCAACATTCCAGTTAACAAAGTATTTAGTTTGTAAGTTTAAAAAATTATTTATATTAACCAATTTTGGCAGGTTTTCATAGTCTAAAGTTTACAAGGCTCATCAGCCAAGGCATAAAAATGAGGTGACATTAATGTGAGCATAGGAATTTCACTGAGTTATCTTCTTTCTACCTGTTCAACTACAGGGTTTTACCCCCTAAAATAATCTTCTATTGTTGAGACTCCTTAACAGGTGTTTCACATTTGTTCAGTACTGATTTTACACATCCCAGTATTGTTGTGTTCCCCTCATGTCTCCACTGTTGACTGATTATGTCAATTTGCCATCCATCATTCTGTTGTATTTGTCATAATTATGGTATCTCAATGCAACTCCAAACAATCCAGACTTTAAAAGGCACTGTGTTTCTTTCTGTCATTAACATTACCTTCATAACAAAACCAGACCAGAGTGGCTACATCCTGTATGATTCTCTTTATCTGGCATTCTAGAAAAGGCAAAACTATGAGTAGAGAGACAGAGCAGTATTTGCCAGGGGCTGGGGTAAGGAGAAAGGTTGTCTACAAAGGAAAAAAGGAAGGACTGTCTAGGCTTTTGCGGGGGAGGGGGGGTGTTATCAAACAATACCTTGCTTGTGGTTGTGGATAAGCAGTTGCATTTATTTGTCAAAATTCAAAGAACTAGGTAATAGGGTATATTTTACTGTATATGAAAAAATTACCTCTATTTAAGAAGTATCTTTCATGAAACCATCTTTTTTAACTTCTGCCTACCTCCACATGGTAGATATAAAGAACCCCTGTGCCTTAGATTTTATGGGGAGGGCAAAAGTTATAATACTTCTCATTCTTTTGTTCTCATTGAACATATCCTTTGCCTTCTTCGCCACAAACAGAAATTTTTGTGTAAATGTGTTCATAACATTAGACTCCTCAGCTCAATGATTTCAACTCTCAATACACAATGAAAACATATTTAAATCCTCTTAAATTTATCTTAAAGCAAACCAAATTTCACTGCGAAATTATTTTTTCATAATGTTCAAATTGTAATTGGTAGGTGTAAAATTGTGTGCTTAAAAAGACCCATTTGATTGACTTGATACATGGGTCCTTATAGCAGTGAATTTGCAATGGACACGTAGTCCAGCCTTTCAACTTGCCTGCATTCCCAGACATTTTCTGCCATCTTCATCTGATAGCCTCTGATTTGAACATGTCCCAAAGTGACTCTTTCCATCTTCATGAAATTATGAACAGTAAATTGGTCTTTGTATGCAATTGTAATCTTTCTCATTTAAATCCACTTACTCTGGTTCCTTTCTTTAGAGTGTTTCAAAAGGTCTTTATTGCTTTACATAAAAAGGAAAACATAAATATTTGAAACAACTGGATGTTTTTCCTGAATCCTGCCTCCTTCAGCCCAGAGACCTTCATTAAATGATATGATTACATTTCCTTATAACAACTTGATCTTCTTTCCTTATGTAGCTTAATCATTGCTATATTTTCTTAAATTTGATTGCCCAGAACGAAATACAGTTCTTTAAGATATCTGATTAGATCAGGAACATTACAGCTTTCATTATAGATATTAAGTTTCTATTCATGTAAGCTAAGACAAGTAGGCATTTTTTATTCTGATATATATATATATAAAATGATTTTTTTGTAGATTCTGGTTTAAATTTTTCTCCTATACCAGCTTAATATTATTTAGAAATTTGATCAATATGCATTCTAAATTCTCATTAAAGTCACTGGGTAAAGTATGATCTTAACAATATAGGATGAAAGGAAATATTCCTTAAGGTCAATGCGATCCACTGATTGGAAACTTTTGTCTATACTTGTGCATCCAAATACAAATTTACCTCATTGCATAATCATTTAACTCATATTTCTTCATCATATTGATAAGGATGTCACAAGAGATGTTATGTAACTTACCGGTATCTGGATATGTCTTGTCTATTGCATGTCTTCTGATTTCCCAGTCTGGAAATCCTGTCCAAAAAAAAAAAAAAAAAATTAGTCTAACAAGGTATTTTTTCAGTCAACCAATAGGAACATTGGTTGTTTGCAAAACATTATGTTAACTATTAGTGCTGAATTATTGCCTGATATTGATGCAAAACTCTCAGATTTTCAAAATATAAACATTTTTCTTTTCTGAAAATCAGAATTGCCATTTTTCTATTTCTAGTCTCATGGAATCTTTTCTTTTCAACGAATCTTCAATCCCTCTTCATGGACTATCCCACAAGGGAAAAGTAATTTAGTAAGAAAATTAGTATTTCTTCACTAGCTTTTAAAGTCTTATTAAATAATTCATAAAAATTAGTAAAATGATAGTTTCCCAATGAAAAAATATGTAGATTTGAACAATTACTGAGTAAAATGTAAGTAAATGTTTTAAATTAATATAAAATCACACATTTAAACAAGTTGCTGTTTCTCACCTATACATTTATCAAAAATTCATTCTTTCATTTATCAAAAAGTTCTGAATTGTATACTTTATATCAGGTTTTATTTCAGGGATTGGAGTTTCACTATTATTAAATACAGATATTTTCCTGTCTTTTGGGCATTCACAGTTTAATTCAACAGTTGTAACATAAGTCAGGGCAGTGTCCCTGTTTGTTCACAAATTCCAAGAGCCCTTACTGATTCACTTTAACCACAAGCACTACAATCCTTTTTGGTGTAATTCATAAACAGGTGAATAGAGAATATCAATACTACATAAAGAGCCTAAACTCAAGAATCACTAAACATTTGAGTTAAGGCAGCACTAAACACAGTATGTTATAAAACTAAAACCAAAGAGATAAGATCTGTTAATAGTACAAACAGAAGAAAACTTAAAAGACATTACAATGAATACCTCAGAATGGTAAGAAAATACTTCTTTATGCCGCTTATTACTTGACTTAATCATCCCAAATTTCAATTTTGTTTTTGAACAATATTAGTTGTGTTCCCCAAGTCTGGCATAACTCTCCATGTGGAGGAAAGGAACTGTCTAACTCATAGCAAATTATGTGGACCTATTAAATCTGTTTCTGATCATCTTCCTTTTTAGCTGCAAAACCAAAAACGATCAAAAACAAAGATTTAATTGCTGTTACACAAAGATTTAAAGTTGTATGGTATGCATCTACCCTCTACACTGTGCCATTGGGAACATAAAATTGTTGGTTCCAAGTAGAGCTCTGACTGAATTACTGAGATTTTTCTACTCAATTGACAAAAACCTGTTATGCTATCATTGTCACCTATTATTCTAGTTTTGGAGTTGAAGTTTATGGCATATATATGTAGGTAATCCTGTCTTCAGATTTCCCCCTATTTGGTTCTTAGAAAGGAAGAGGAATCATAACAACTGGTCCTCTTTCCATTGTATAGGGATGGTGCTTATAATGTTAACAAATTTCATGCTTGAATACAACTCTCTTTTCACATTTTTTATGTGCAACCTAAATGGGATAATTTTTAAATACACGGTCAGGATTCTTTTCTTGATAGCTCTGAGATCTGTTTGGGAAACTGTCTCTCTGGAGTTTCATGACATCATTATTTTTGAGTTACTCCCAATTTTCAACACCATAAATAAAGTTTGTTTCCTATAATTATAAAACAATGATTTTAAAATGTAAACCATAGCTTCCTAATTATAAAATTCTTGGAGAATACATAATCGGGTAAATAAAATTAAAATGATCCACAATATAAATTATAGAGAAAAACAAAAGTACATAATTTTCAATAACCAGTCACTTTCTTTCTTCCTGCTTTCCCTTCTGCTTATTTAATAGAAATTTAATTTGTTTCAGTATTAAACTAAAACATTAACAAATCAAGAACAAAAATGTCCTGCAGTCCCATCATATATATATTTATCCCTGTTACATTGTTCATGTGCATATTCCATTTTACACATTTAAAATACTATTATTAAAAGTTTATATTTTATATATCCAATTAAAATTATGTGATGTATATTATTCCATTTGCTTTAACTTTTCTTTATCTTTCTGTACCCTTCTTCTTTCAGAGAAGAAATCTAGTAAATACTACACCTAAATTTTTAAAAATATTATAAATATGCAAATATAGACTTCTCTACAATTTGCTTTTTCTTGTAAAATATATTACATAACTCCATCTGTACTGTGTAGCTTATTATTTTTAGTATTGAAGAATATTACATAGTATATATGTATATGTATATACTTAATGTACTTTATCATTCTCTTATTTAAAATCAAATAATACAATAAATATCATTGGACATGCATGCTGATAGTACATTCATTTCTATAGGAGGTAGCTAGATAATAGCTTAAATGCGTTGAAAATATGTTACTAAATATTTCTTCATTTCTTTCATTTGTTTTAATAATGTACAAGAAAACCCTGGCTTCTGCATCCCTGCTAGCACTATTAAAATTTTCACAATATAATGACAAATAATATATTATATTTGCTCTACTTTAATCCTAACCCTTAAATAAAGCAAGATTTGCTTTGTTTATTTTCATATGCAGTATTTTGAAATTATACCACTGTCCTTTTATTATATATATATATATTTTTTAATTTGTAAAAGCTCTTTGCATATTTTGGTTATAAATATTTTGTGTATTATATGAGTTTTGGATTAGCCAGACATTTTTATTAAGCTGTAGAAATTATACGTAACATACTATTTGCAAACCATTTTTATTACTTAAGATTAGGACTATGTTAATTAAGTGCAATTAGAGTATTGCATATGTCATACCTAAAGGCAGCATGATAATTGTAAACTTGGCTTCAGTATAATTTACTTATCCATTTGTCTTATATTGGTCATAAAGGCTGTTAATTTTTTTAACCATGAAAAATAATGCCTGTCATAAAGCATTTACTATTTTATTCATTATAGTTTTAGTCCAGTATCCTAGAAAATGAATTAGTGAATTCCAATGCATTAACATTTTAAACATCCTAATAAACATTCCTAATAATATGGAAGGTTTTTGCAGTTTCTTCTTCTATGTTAATTTCATTGGAAGTAATTTAATTGGAAAATTAATATTTCTGCATAATACAGTGCCTTAAAATATATCTTGTTCCACTGAATCTTTGTATATAATTAAGCCTTCCTCTTTTGCTTAGTAGATTGCAATTTTTCTCTTTTGAGTAATAACTGCCCATATGCTAATTTTATGAAAAAGGTGCTGCATGCTTAAGCTTAAAAGGTTAAAAAGAGAGAGAGATTCATGTTCACATGTTCTATTTAAGGATATAAATTAAAGATAGCTCTCTAGGATTGCTCCTGGATCAGGGAATTTGTGCTTGGTTCTTCCTCTGCTTCTTCTAACCACTGCTTCCTCGGTCTCCCTTCTTCACTTCCTGAAGGTCTCTGCTCAAATATTGGCTCCCCTGAAGGGCCTTTTCTTGTCATCCTTTATAAAACCTGCTTCCACATCTTCTCTGCCTACTCACTATGCTTTTCTTTGCATCTTATACTATATATTAGCTACTAAAAATTAGGTTATGTTAACTTGTTTATTTTGCTGTTCTGGCCATGAACAGCAAAATATTTTGTTCTCTGTGCCATGAGAAAAAGAACTTTGTTTAATGTATTAATTGCTGTCTTTTCAACACCTAAAATATCTTCTGGCAATCATAGCTGTTCATAGATGTATCTCAAATTAGTGGGAATTTATCAGGTTAAGTGTTTGATTTTTGTTCAAGTATTTATTATTTCAAAGGAAATTTTATACTTATTTTATGTCAGTAAGGATAATATTAATATTGACAGAGCCTTGTATGTCTTGTTTTCTTGTATTTCTATTAAAACATCTTTAAAATAAAAACAATTGGAAATCTAAACAACTTAATTTGAGAGTGAGACATATTTCCTTTTGAATGTGGTCATTGTAATGATTAATGCATAGAAAAGAAAATATAAACTCTCCTGTTGTCATTGTTTTGGGATTTTGTTCAGTAGGTTGTCTTTCTTTGGGCTTTGTAGAGATGGTTGTAGCTCTCAAACCAAGAGATTCTAAAGGTAATTTACATGTTTTAAAGAAAGGTTTCACAAAGATTCTAAAAGCATGCATAAACATACAAGCTATAATCTGTTATTCATTATGTACAACCTTAGGAGCTACTCAGAGTTTGGGCTGTGATTGGTTAGCATGCTGGCATTGATGTTCCACATGAGGCACGGGCTCAGCTAGAAATGCTATTTAATGTTTTAAATCACCACTTTTATTACTCAAACTTTTTAAAATGTTCTATAAAAACCCCATTTACTATAGCAACAAGAAAAATAAAGTATCTAGGAATAAATTTCACCAAGGAGGTAAAAGACCTGAACTCAAAATACTATAGAACACTGAAAAAAGAAATTAAGGAAGATATAAATAAATGGAAGCACAAACATGTTCATGGATGGGAAGAATTAATATTATTAAAATGTTCATACTACCCAAAGCAACCTATAGATTCAATGCAACCCCTATTAAAATACCAAAGGCATATTCCACAGAGCTTGAACAATTTTTAAAAAATGATATGGAACCAAAAATGATCCTGAGTAGCCACAGCAACCCTGAGAAAGAATAACAAAGTTGGAGGGATCACAATACCTGATTATCAAAGTATATTATAAGGCAATCGTAATCAAAACAGTTTGGTACTAGCATAAGAACAGACACATTGATCAATGGAACAGAATAGAGAACCCAGAGCCAGCAAGATGGCGGGGGAGTAAGTGGAGCTACACTAATCTCTTCCCAGGTCACAGCTGAAATTACTTTTTTGGAGGAAAAGTCAGCTGGAATTACCAACAGAACACCAGCTGGAAAGAGGTCCTATAATGAGGGACGGAACAGAAGAGGCCGCTGCATCACAACGTGACTGGTAGGAATCTCGGAAACGCGAAAAGGCTGGCTGAGCCCCCACCAGAGGCAGCAGCTGAGGGGACAGAGCCGGGGGCTCCACCTGAGAAGGGGGGTTCAGACCCCTCAGCTGGGTGTCCCAGCTACAGCAACACAGCGGAGGACAGAGCAGCACCCAGCAGAGAAGGGTGGAAAGCCGTGGAGTTTGCTGGCCTGAGAGAGCGCTGGAGACAGAACTACTAGGGTGAGCACAGCGACAATACATTGGCACCTACCTACCCTGGGCTCCAGCGGAGGGAGGGCAGAGAGGACTGGAGATGTGTGGGGAGAGTTTGCGGCGGTGGCTTGGAGGAGAGAAGTGGGGAAGCCGCTGCAGGGATCCCGGTGCTGACTCACCGCTGACACCTCAGGTGGACTGCGCTGCACCAAGCGGCTTCTGATGAGGGTCCTCATAGCCCCGCCCACTGGAAGCAATCAGCCCCACCCAGCGGTGCCTGAGCCTGGTGCCTGAGCCTGGCGCCTGATCACAATTCTCTGATTTACATCTGATAAACCTTCCCTGCCTTACCCTGTCTGAGCATAGGTAAAATAGTTGGCACCTGAAGAGGTATTTCTCGCCCAGCAGCACCTGGGCCTGGTGGCTAAGTACAAACTCTCTGACTTACTGGGTTAGTCAGTCAGCCCCACACAGTGGCATGCAAGCCTGGTTCACAACTGAGTTGGTTTGTCTTGCCCACTGGCCTCTGGGCCTAGTGGCTGAACACAAACTCATTGATTGCAACTGAATCTTTTAATCTAGCCCAGTGGCCCCATTGCCCAGCAGCTGATCACAAATTCATTGGATTAAAATAGAATTTTACAGTTGAGCCCAGTGCTACCTGAGCCTGGCTGATCTGTGGCTGATCACAGATTCATTGATTTACATCTGAATCAGGCTGCACCTGAGCTGGTGGATGATCTATTGGATTATAATTGAACCTCTCTGTCTAGCCCAGCAGGGTCTGAGTTTGGTAGCTGATTTATTGGTTTATAGCTGAATCAGTCTGTCACCCCAAGCAGCATCTGAGCCTGGTGGTGGATCACAGACCAATAGGATTAAAACTAAATCAATCCTTCCAGCCTAGCAATTCTTTAACCCGGCAGCTGACCACAGTCTGATTGGATTACAATGAAACCTAAAACTGGGGAGAAAAAGAAACAGTCCCTCACCAAAAGGAAAGGAGGAATCCCCAGAAAGATGACTAAATGAAACAGAGGCAAGCAAACTATCAGATATGGAATTCAAAATAATGATGATAGAGAAGCTCAATGAGCTCAGCCAGCTCAAAGAAAACTACAAACAACACCAGGGAAGCCATCAGGAACTTACTGAGTACTACACCAGCATTAAAAAGGACACCACCAATTCAGAAGAACCTATGCACCCCTATGTTCATAGCAGTGCTATTTACAAGTGCTGGCAACAGCCTAAGTGCCCATCAGTGGATGAATGGATGAAAAAACTTTGGTACATTTACACAATGGAATTCTATATAGCAGAAGGAAAGAAGGAACTCCTACCCTTTGCAACAACATGGATGGAACTAGAAAGTATTACACTTAGCGAAATAAGCCAGTCAGTGAAAGACAAATACCATATGATCTCACCCATTACAGGACAATAATGAACAAAACAAACAACAAGCAAAACAGAACCAGATACATGAATACAGTGACTATACCTTCAGGGGGCAAGGGGAGGAGGGGAGGAAGAGGCAAAGAAAGGGAGCAGTTTAGTCAAGGAACTGGTATGGAAGAACCATGGACATGGACAATAAGTGGGATTGACTTTAGTGGGGAGTGGGTGGGTGGGAAAGGGGACAGAGGGGAGTAAAAAGGGGATGGATGTAATACAACAACAATAAAATTAAATTAAAAAAATAGCCCAGAAATAAACCCAAGTTTCTATGTTCAATTAATATTTGGCTAAGAGGGTATAAGCATACAATGAAGTAAAGATAGCCTCTTCAATAAATGGTGTTGGAGAACTGGACTGGTACATGCAAAACAAACAAACAAACAAAAAACCCCACAAAACTAGACCACCAATTTACACCATACACCAGAATAAACTCAAGGGGAATAAAAGACTTAAACATGAACCATGCTACCATAAAATTCCTAGAGGAAAACATAGGCAGAAAAATTTCAGATACCCCAGATAACAATATTTTTGCCAATGTAGTTCCTAAAGCAAAGAAAATAAAGGAAAGAATAACAAATGGGACTACATCAAACTAAAAGTTTCTACAGGACTAAAGAAACCATTATCAAGATGAAAAAGGAACTGACCATATGTAAGACAAGGGTTTCATCTCCAAAATATATAAAGCTCTCATATGACTCAACTCAAGGAAGACAAATAATCCAATTAAAAAATGGGCAAAGTACCTGAATAGACACTTTCCTAAGGAGGACATACAGAGAGGGTCCATGGACATATAAAATGATACTCAACATTACTAGCCATCAGAGAAATACAAATGAAAGCCACAATGAGATACCACCTCACACCTGTCAGAATGGCCAACAAACAACAAGTGCTAGCAAGGATGTGAAGAAAAGGGAACCCTAGCGCACTGATGGTGGGACAGTAGACTGGTGAAGCCACTATGGAAAACGGTATGGAATATCCTCAAAAAACTAAAAATGGAACTGCCTTTTTAAAAATGATTTTAATATTTTCAGAGATAGGAAAAGGGAGAGAGGCAGAGAGGGAGAGAGACATCAACATATAGGTTGCCTTTCACCTGCCACCAGCCACAGACCTGGCTGGAGACCTGGCTTATAACCTGGTTATGTGCCCTGGCTGGGGAATTGAACCAGCGACCCTTGGGTTTGCAGGACGGCACCTTATCCACTGTGCCACCAGCCAGGCTGGATCTGTGTTTTGACCCAGTAATTCCACTGCTAGCATTATACCTAAAGAACCCTGAAACACCAATTCAGAAGAACTTATGCACCCCTATGTTCATAGCAGCGCTATTTACAATAGCCAAGTGCTGGAAATAGTCAAAGTGCCCATTAGTAGGTGAGTGGATCAAAAAAAATGTGGTACATTTATCCAGTGAAATATAACACAGTGGAAAGAAAGAAAGAACTTTCACCTTTTGAAACAACATGGATGGAACTGGAGAGTATTATTATACTAAGTGAAATGAGGCCGTCTGTGAAACACAAATGCCATATGATCTCATTTGTAAGAGGAATCTAATGAACAAAGTCAACTAACAAACCAAATAGAAGTATGGGCATAGAAACACGGAACAGCCTGTAAGTGACCTGAATGGAGGGGCATAATGGTGAAAAGAAAGGGAAGGGACTAGCCAAAAAAGATGCATGAATGACCCATGGACATGGACAACAGTAACTGACTATGGAAGTGGGAAATGGGATGGGCAGAGGAGGGTAAAGGGGGAAAAACTGGGACAACTATAATATAATAATAATGTGATTAAGTAAAAATGCCCTATACAATTAGTGCTTTTGATTTATATTAAAAAGCAAAAGGAATCTAATATAAAATAATACAGCATCATAATATTTTAGTTCTGGAAAACCATTCCTTCCCTCTGAAATACTTTATGATTTACATGATACAAAGCTTGCTATTTATTATACTTAGATACCACTATGTGGTTTTCCTCATTTTTTGATAGGCAGATCTTTTCCTTTATAACTAGTTTATAGTTTCATTTATTCTTTTTACTTCAAGGTTATCTATCTATCATCTATCTATTATCTATCTATCATCATCATCTATTTTCACCTATCATCTATCTACATACCTATCTATCCTCACTATCAAAATTGGAAGTGGATGGTTATACCAATACATTAAAATAATATAACAAACTAATACTAATCATCAAAGTGTCCCATAATTCAATTGATTCTCTTAGATTTATAGCTTAGAAACCCAATGAGTTCAGCCATTCTCCTCTTTTCACTCAGAGTAATCTCCTTCCAGTCTAACATTAGCCAGGATAAAATCAGTTTAGCTGTCAGTGGTCAACATAGCCTTGACTTATATTAGGGCAAAATAAAAATAAAGTGTGAGAGATAATTAAATGATTTTGCCCTGGCTGGTGTGGCTTAGTGGATTGAGCCTGCAAACCCAAGTGTTGCTGGTTTGATTCCCAGTCAGGGCATATATATACCCAGGTTGTAAGCCAAGTCTCCAGCCTGGTCCCCAGCTGGAGGCAGATGAAAGACAACCAAACATTGATGTTTCTCTCCCTTTCTTCCTCCCCTACTTCCCCTCTCTCTAAAAATAATGAATAAAATCTTAAAATAATAAAAAAAGGATTTTACTGCTAGATGTTCTAGGGATATGGTAGTTTTCAAGCAACCAACGTGAGGAGGAGAAGTTCCAAGATTTATGTCTGACATGTTTCTTTTTCAACCTTCTGTGGAGTTTTAGAGGTCTACTTTTTTAGTTGCTAGTGTTTCCTAAAGGGGCACTATTGCTCTTTAAAAGACTTAAAAAAATCAAACAAACAAACAAAAAAACCCTAAAACATTAGCTTGCAAAGGGAATTGTGTGTGTGTGTGTGTGTGTGTGTGTGTGTGTGTGTGTGTGAACTGCATGGAAAAAAATGTCTTTTTGTAAAGATTTTATTTATTTTTAGAGGGGAAGAGAGGGAGAGAAACATCAATGTGTGGTTGCCTCTTGCACAGCCCCAGTTGGGGACCTGGCCTGCAACTTAGGCATGTGCCCTGCCTGGGAATTGAACCAGCAATCCTTTGGTTCACAGGTTGGCACTCAACCCACTGAGCCACACCAACCAGGGCAAAAAAATGTCTTAATATATATCTATGTTTAGAAGGGGAAGAGAGAATATCTATGTTTTCATGTTCAGATAATTGCTATACAGAAAGCTTATTAAATCTGAAATATGCCAGGTGTGCTTCTATAGTATCTGCAATACTATATTATTTTCTAGGAAATTTATCTATAATGCCAACCCAAGTATTACTTATCTTTTGGGAAGTACTTAAAGACAAAGTATGCCATAATTGCAAGGTTAAAAAACTGTTTACTTTCTTTTTAAAAGTAGTATGTGATGAAAGAAACTAAATAATCATATATTTGATATCTAGGGGTAGAGATAAAAGGACACTCGTATAATAATTCATCTGCCATAGTTAGCTTGGTAAAAAGTTCTCTCTTTTGGGATAAGTTAATTCCCAATACAACTTAGCTTTTTGTCATGTGTTTGGGTTTTATTTGTTTTCTAGGTGCATGCAAATCTTCTCAAGTGTTGCTAGACCCCAAAGTCATGAACCTTGTATTACAATTGTAAGTTTAGTGATCCTATGTTTCAAAAATGTAAACCTCATATAATTGTTAAAATGTATCCATATTATTGAATCTAGTAAATTTTCTAATTCTGTAAGTTTACTTTGGTAATTCTGTCTTTAAATTCCCATGAAAAATGATGTTTGTTTTTTTGTTTGTTTTCATCAGCAGTTAGTAGGTAAATTCACATGATTTTAGACTGCTGCAAACTAGGAACATTATAAGTCTTTTATGATTACAGTTAAAATATGAAAGTTGTTTCAATAAAATAACTTTTGTATTCTTTTAGGCTCAAACACATAATTTATACAATGTATGGTTTTAATCATGGCATAGGGAAGGTTTAGACATGATTCAGATATTTTTGAAAGCATTTCAGGCAATTTCCAAGGCTGCATTAATAGTCTATAAAATCTGTTATTAGAACTTTGAAAATTACTGGTACACATCTAGTTAATTGTGACTTGGCCCATAACAAAGCAACAAAACAAAGTAGATCACTCTTGGGTCATTAGTGTCTCAGCAGTTGACCATCATGATCAGTGAAAAAAGCTGCACTGAATTGAAAAGGTTAACTTTACAGCACCTTTAAGATATGAGTTTCCTGTACATTTTACAAAAGTAGAAAATGCTGGTGTCATGTGGGTTAAAATACATTAATTCCACATAAAGCACTCTACAAAAGGAAAGGATATTTGATTTGTATGGCTTTAAAGTTTTAACAGATGAGTCTATCCCTGTGAGACCACAGACCATTTACCATCACTAGATTGATTTCTTTCAATGCTAAAGGCTTGATGGTACTTTTCAGCACAGTTCATTGTGAGTAGAATGATACTTCAAATACACATTAACTAAAGAGTCTTCAGAGGCTGTATTAAGGAGATGAGACTCTGAGTGGCAGAGGGGATAGTCACATTTAATAAGAAGCAAAATTCTCGATAAGGTTTATACAAATAAAACTATTATGTTATAATAATTTCTAAATTCCTTTATATGCATTGAAATCATCAAATGTCTTTAGTGGAACACTAATTTGTACAAAGGAAAAATGATTTTTAATATTTTCATCATTTCTTTTCATTTGTTAAATGTATGTTCTGCCATTGTTTTCTGTAGTTATTTTATTTGCAAGATGGATAAAGTTACAAGATGAATACCCCAAATGACAACTGATACCATTTAAAGGAAATATGCATTAAGAAATTAAAATGTAAGTGATACTAACTGATATTTTATTTTATAAATATTTAAGTAAATGAGATAATCAGGAGAGATAATTATGAACATAAGTCAAATTAAATACAATAATCTTTGAATGCGATAATTTTAGGACATTTTAGTTTTCTTTAAAGCTTTTCTACATATTTACTTTTGAAATTGGAAAATATATATTAGCATGATCATTTTCAGGAGAACCAGTTAGGAAGCCATGCAACAGAAAGACTGCCAAATGAACTACAGCCTGTCTTAAAAGAAGGGCTGAAGACTATGAAATTTCTTTTATACATAATCATATAAAACAAATGAATGTGGGTGTTAAATTTTATGATAATAACCATTCCTGAATCTGTTTAAATCAATTAGATTACCTCTGGCTCAAAATTAATTTAAGTTTATTTTTTAAAATTTTATTGTATTTTTTCTATTACCACATAACTACTATATACCCCTGACCCTTCTGTGACCATCACACTGTTGTCAGTACCCCCGAGTCCTTTTTCTTTTTGCTTGATCACTACTCTACTGCCTCATTTAAATTTCAATAATTATGTTTTTGTACCATGTTATTGAAATTAGGTTAACTCTTTGTGTTACTTTGGATTATAAATCCAAATACACACACACACACACACACATATAATACATGCCTGTATGTATATCATAATATATGTTATATATAATATCTTATACTATATAATATATGAGGTCTGTCCCAAAGCATTGACCCAATGTATTAAATCAATACCCAATACCCAGGTCTCCAGTCGGTTCCTTAGCTGGAGGCAGGTGAAAAGCAACCATGCATTGATATTTCTTTCCCTTTCTTCCTTCCTCCCTGCCCTTCTCTTGGAAAATAATGAATAAAATCTTTTAAAAAAGAAGACCATAGGAAGAGATAAAAGATTTTTCAGCTAATCTACAATTGAATAGTCAACTTAAAATATATACTGAAAAGGGCAATAACGATATTGTTTCAGATAGGCAAAAGTTCAAAAAGTATGCAATTGAATTGCAAAATTATAATAAACTATGTAATAAATCAATGTAAAGAACTCTACAGCTAAAAAATTTTAAAAAATAGTTATTATCTAAAAGTTCAGATAATTCCAAAAATACTGAGAGTACTGTTGAGTGTGTGTGTGTACAGAGCAAGGAAAGCAGGAGGGTGAGGAAAACTATCTTAAGAATTTTTTTATCTCTTGAAGATGAAATAAAGTACATCTTCAAACATATGTACTAATTATAAATAGCAAGAAAATAAAAATTAATAGAGAAACAAAACAAAGATATTTTGAAAACCAACAGAAAAGAATCAAAGAAATTATAAAAATTCTAAGATGAACAAAACAAAGCCAATCTATATGCTATTTAGAAGAACTAACTCTAAAACCAAATAACAGGCAAAAAAAAAACCCCCAAAAAAAAAAAAAAACCCAAAAACCAGAACCATTCACTGTGTGCCAGATATACACAAACAAAAAGGGATATGTGCAAAAAAAGGAAACAAACATTCCTGGGTGGTGGCTCAGTGAAAAGGCACAGGCCTGCAAACCCAAAGGTCGCTGGTTCAATTCCCAGCCAGGGCAAATAACCAGGTTGCAAACCAGGGCTCCAGCCAGGTCCTTAGCTGGAGGCAGGTGAAAGGCAACCATACATTGATGTTTCTCTCCTTTTCTTCTTACCCCCTTGCCCTTCTCTCTAGAGATAATGAGTAAAATTAAAAAAAAAAAAAATTAAAAAAAAAAAAAGAAACAAAAACTCAGGGACAATGCTGGTCTAAGATTGGTTTTCAGTGGCAAAAGGAACATAATTTCATACTGATTAGATATGCAATTTATTTTGAAGTAGGCATCATCAAAAATAAAATTTTTGTTAGATAGTGTGGTAAACTAAATTCCAAGATAATCCCCAGTGACTTCTGATCTTATGTGGTTTCCACCCCTTGAGTGTGAGCAAAATCTATATCTGATGATTTTGTATCTGCACCTGTATCACTGTGTCACTCCTATGATTATGTTGTAAGACAAAAGTAAAGAAATAATTTTGATCTCAAACCAGTTCACTTTAAGATAGCAATAGTATCTTGCCTGACTCTGACCTATTCAGACAGGCCCTTAAATAGGACTGGGCTTTTTCTGGAGAGATTTAAAGCACAAGAGGGGTGTGGTGTCAATGAAGTTCAGCATTGCTGGCCACAAGGTAAGGAATGTGGGCGTTGACTATGATTGATGCTAGGTCCTGCCTGGCAGCCGGAAAAGAACCAGGGACTTTAGACCTCAAACTTCAAGCCAATAATCCAAATCTGTGTGGAAACAATTCCTCAGAACTTCCAGAAAGGAGCAAAGCTCAGCTAACACCTGATTTCAGCATTATAAAATTCTGAGCAGAGAACTTAACCCAAACATGCCTGGATTTCTGATATATACATTTGTGAGCTAGTAAATAGTTGTGCTTTTAAGACACTCGCTTGTGATGATTTGTTACACAGCAATAGAAAATCAGCATAAATAGAAATGAAGTGTGCTACATACTAAATTCAGATCAGAAATATGGAAGAATAGAAGGGGAATTCGGAGTGATTACACTATAGAATATTGAGCCAAGATAGCCATTGAAACCCAACAAATAGAACTTAGAACTCAGTAAAAGCTGAACTGTTCATGAGCACTCCTCGGTAGTTGGTTATTGGGTCCTTCAGGGCATGGTCTGGTATTTCAGGTGTAGGTTCTATAAGTATTTTCCAGCAGTTTTCATCATAAATAAAAGGATGAGATTATAAGGTGATGGTTTGGACTCATGGATATTTTATATCTCCTGCCTGTAGAGCATATAGAGGTTACAGCCTCTATATGAGTAAATATATTTGTGTTTCCATACTATGTCTATTTATATGGTGCCATGTCTTACAAAACAAGACCCTAGAAGTGATAATAATCAATAATATATTAAAACATCTGCTAAAAAGCTTTATAATGAGAACATCCAAAACTATGGCCATAGCTACAGATTTTAGAACACACTTTTTCAGTTTCTGAGAAAAACTTTCCAAAATGACATACAATGTAGAAGATTATTTTTATAAATAATTATTATTAAGAAATAACCAACAGCCCTGGCTAGTAGCACAGTGGATAGGTGCTGGCCTATGAACCCAAAGGTCACTGGTTCAATTTCCTAGGCAGGGCACATAACCAGGTTGTAAGCCAGGTGTCCAGCCAGGTCTGTGGCTGGAGGCAGGTGAAAAGCAATCATACATTGACGTCTTTCTCCTTCTCTCCCTTCCCCTTTGTCTGGAAATAATAAATAAAATCTTAAAAAAAAAAAAAAAAAAAGAAAGAACCAACAAATAAAACAACGTACAAGCCTATGAAGACAGCATACTGTCTTAGAAAATCGATGGATATTTAAAAATATAGAAGTCCTGCCAAAGGACTCTTATTTCAGAAAGGAGAAGGTATATAGAACATTTTATGTCTGCAGTATGTAATGAAATTAGAAATTAGGAATAAAAAAAAGCACAAAACCTATCTGAAGCTAAAATAATTTAACACTTAGATAACAAGAAATTTAAAAAATTAAATTTTAGTTAGAACTAGTTTATTTATAAAATATAATTTAATCACTTAATTGCTGCAAGTCAAAAATAATAAAATATGACAAGATATTTGAGTTGAAAATCAATGTATTGTATATTATTTAATCATATGTAATAAATTTCAATTCTTTATAAAATAAGCTATTAAATATGAAACAAGCTATGAAAATAACTAAAAATATGCCTAACAAAACAAAAATTACCAATAAATTTAAAGATTGAAAATACATTGGAAAAGAAAGGGCAGTAAGCTATGACAGTAGTATAATGAACAAACCTGTTTCTTTCAATAATTCAAAAACATAGAAAAACTTATTACAAATCAAGTCCAGGAATAAGAAATAAAATAAATACAATACACAGCATACAAATATAAGATGCCTCAAAATAAGATGCCATCTTTTAAGAGAATATTAGTCTCATAATTTTATGATAATTACCCTGATAAATATTCTATGCTAGCAGTTGGGGATGATATAAAAATACATTATGCTCATTTGATAAAATGGGAAAAACCTCCACACTCACAAACTGTTTTCCCCAGATCTCCGGTCTTCCGTTAAGTAATCATAAGAGAGATTGGAGGCAGGGCAGGAAGCCGGGGAGAGTTCCCCTGGTAATACAATAGGTGGGAAGTGATCAGCTGCTAGTGGGGGATGGGCATTGTTCATCGCCTGCTTCCTGAGACCCATGCCAATATGAAGCAAAATCTTAACATCATTGCTAGATGAACAGCAAATACTGTCACCTCCAGGGTCAAGGCCAAATTTCATTGCTTTGGGGGAGGGTTAAAAGCAAGAATTCACTACTCCTGAGGAGGATCAAGGAACCTGCTTCACGGATACAGAGAGACCTGTTCTTTCTCAGAGAAGGTCAGGAAACTGCCCAAGAACACCTCAGACACCAAGCGAAAATTAACTGCCACTGAAGGAAGAGTAGGCGTGCTGGGAAACGGCACCGAGGCTCACACATCTCTTAAGAAGACTGAAGCTGTGCGGGAACAGAAGCCCGCTATTGCCTCTGGCAGGAGATGTGGGCTACCACTTGGGGAGGGTTCAGAATTCCCTGAGGGGACCCCCTCAGTGGCACTGGTGTGTGCAGGGACTGCTAAAAGCTGAAGGTGGAGCGGAAACAATGAGGAAAACGCTCCAGAATCCCAAGTCACATTCTGTGCATAAAGTAACGTTAGGCCTTTCCTGAAGAAACTGGAGCTTGGGGTGCATTAATGAAAAGGATGGAAATGTTAACATGGAAATCCAGCTCAATCTCTAATTAGTATGACCCAACCTCCCCTAATAATGGCCTGATAGTATATAATATGGCTGCCTCCTGGGCATGAAAGGTATTGAGTCTGGTCTTTCTTCCACATACAAGGTCTGTCCTGAGCATATGGGCCTGGCACACTGTTTTAAATATAGTGACATTAGCTCGATACTTTCTGGGCAGACCTCATATAATGTCAGTGTTCAATCAAGTTTACCACACACATACAGACACACACCAGCATCAAAAAATAAAGAATTAAGAAATAATCATATTTAGAGAGACCCAGACATTAAAACATCAGAAAGGTACTTTAATCAATATGGTTAACATGAAAGAATTGAGTAAAAAGAACCAACAATAAGAAAAATAAAAATAAATATTTCATGTATTGATGAATAACCATTTGAAATTAAGATATAATAGAACATCATTAGAAAGATTGTGCATGGATATAAATATGCCTCAGAATATTTTGGTTTCTTTCAAAACTACCATCTAGATACAGTTTAAATCTAATGTATCAATATATCTATTTATAGATTTTTTCGCTTCTAGTTTTAATAGGTTTGCTTTTGACTTGATATCTTAATATTCCACTTTTCTTTTTAAGATTATTTATTTGTTTATTTATTTATCTATTTTTAGGGAGAGGGGAAGGGAGAGAGGAAGAAAGGGAAAGAGACATCAATGTATGGTTGTCTTTCACCAGCCTCCAGCCACAGACCTAGCTGGAGACCTGGCTTGCAACCTGGTTACGTGCCCTGACTGGGGAACTGAACCAGTTGCCTTTGGGTTCGCAGGCCGGCACCTTATCCAATGTGCTACCAGCCAGGGTCTCCACTCTTTATTTCCTTCTGCCTATATATTTCCTATGGAAGCTTCCTGTGTGCTATGTAACTTTTCATTTAATTGTGTATATTCTGGTATTTTAAATATTAATATCACCCCCCTGATTCTAAGTATGTAAGAAGAAGGGGTCCTAGGGATGTGGATAAAACTCCTTGGCTTATATTGGAAGGAAATTTTTCAAAAAGGTATTCAAGTTGAAGGCAGAACAGATTCCACCACTTCTATCTGAGCATCTCCAATGCTATTAAATAAACATGCTCAACTATTTATGTACCTTCAATGAATTCAGTCCTTTAGTGCATAGAACATTGTTTTATATATCTTTATAATATATAGGACAGTGTCTAGCATATTCTAGATACATAACAAATTTATGCTGAATGAATGTGAGTGAATACATGCATGGAAAATTGTGTGTGATCCAGTCAGAGTCCTTAGCATCATCATCCAGGGTTTTCATTTGTCCTCAGTACAAATCAAACTCCCTCTCTGTTGCTGAGCTGAATAATGATCTGACTAGCTGGTAAGCAGGTGCTGCAAAGACCTTGGACTCCTTTCTACATTCTAGAAGCCCTGGCAGAGGCTTCAATACAACAACAATCCACACTGTTATTTTTGCCTTTATATGACCTGTGTGAGTAGAGGGCTTCATTGTAGTATTCTTCTTTATTTTCATTACTATGATGTTAAACTCAGATTTCCTTATATGCCATTTACTCTAATGCTGATGAAGATTCTCTCTATCAGTAATTCTTTTTTATTATCCTTTTTATGTTTTTTAGATTTTCATGGTAATATTTCATTATTGGGTAGCAAAACCTCACTTTTTATTTTATTTATAGCTAATGTTACTTTCTTATCAAGGTAAGATTTCTATTCTTAAATCTTAATTTCTTCTTATTTTCCTTCATAAGAAGAATGTTCTATATAAGATTACACTCAGAATGATGAACATTTAATGGAAATATGGAGTACCAAATTTTAATGAAATGCTGCTATTGGATTAGGTGTGGAATATCTTCCAGTTGAATTATGTTAGAATTACCAATTAGGCTACTGAAGGTAAACATGAATTGCATTGTATTAAACATTTGCTGACAAGCCAGGCTTTCAATTTAGCTTTGTGCATTGAGTAAAGAAATTTGATCTTGTTCTGCTTTCTGTTAGAGAATGTTTTCCAATTAGACCTATCTCTGGGAAGCTATTATAGTTGAGTAAGAAATAATTTATTTTTTGGCCTGGCCATCTTTAGGTGTATGAGTGCCTCATGTAAACTAAATATTCAAATAAGTAAGTAAAAATTGGTATTATCATTGGAAAAATAAATAATATTATAAAGGTTATTTTAAGGTAGTACAAAATAAATTTGAATATTTCCGAATGAGTGTCATACTTCAATATGTTAATTAAATATCAGCATAATATAACAAACACTGTTTTTTTGGAATTCATTAAATATTTTAACACATTGTTAACCAGCAATTTTATCCAAAACTAATGCAATTGCAAACATGAATTCACTCGTTATTGATTGACAATGGTAGACTTGAAAACATGAGCTTTTTCTGACCAGTCAATAATGTATTAATATCTAGACGCTATAAACAGTTAAACAAACATCAATTGAATTTCTCAATATTTTCAATAAAACTTCCCTTGAATTAAAAAAAACAAAAATGGAGCTGACAGCCAATCTTTGTTTTACATTGATTGTTGGGCTGCCTTACGGACACTTTTGTAAGATAGAATAACAGCTTCTTTTCTGAGTTCAAGTATCAAACATTATTTTATACATTTGCTTTGTTTCTAAAGTAAGTGTTTAGGAATTTATATTCACCAAATAATCTAGCATGAATATTGGTAGTTGACTATTTGGGTGGGGGGGGGGGAATGCAACAACTTTTTGAAAGTGCAATTAAAATTAATATGGAATGCTTCACGAACTCGCGTGTCATCCTTGCACAGGGGCCATGCTAATCTCTGTATCATTCCAATTTTAGTATATGTGCTGCCAAAGCAGGCATGGTAATTGACTATTTTTTTAATTTAAAAGAGATTTGAACTATAATTCTTTAAAAGTTGTAGTTTTTTCTCTACAGATACTTGGTGACAATATTAAGAACATACTTAAAAAGAAATTTCAGAAACATTATATAGGTAAGTATGTCTATGTTTTTAAAGTTAATGTTGTGGACAAAATATAAAACATATGGCTGTTTATTGGTACTTTCTGTCCTTTCTTATTTAGTTTCAGAAATTCTGAATGCCCAACATTTTTGCTTGATTTCCATAACTGGGTATATGCAAGATTACCTGTATTGTGAGAAATTAATTATTTAATTTTTATTTAGTCTCCCATAATATTTTGAGAAATTTAGTAATATTATTTAACCTGCTAAATCTGTTTTCTATGTACTTGCTCTAATCCAAGCAATGAGACTATATAAAGCAAGCAATTTGCATATTTACCCTATTGTTTATCAAAAAATAATTTTTTCCTTCATAGTAAACAGAACATTTCTGTATACCTTGACTTCTCCTTGTCACTACTCATATTTTGTACACTAATACTATAATATTGAATCCTCACCTCCTTCACTCACAAATACAACCCGATGTTTCCAGTTATTTGTATTCAATGTACACATTCCATACATAGATGAAATTTATACTTTTAAATAGAAATATATTATTTCAATTCCTGATAGCAAATATATGTCAAGATAGAGTAAACTTTCAATAATAAAGAACTCTACAATACTTTATTTTAAAACAGCAAAAACTTATTTATCATAATATGTGTTTATCATAGGTTTCTTGTGGGCTCTTGCTTCCTGTCTTCCTCTGTTGAATACAGATTGACCAACCAGTCACCATCTAAAGATTTGCCATGTGTCAATGTAAAGGGATAACATGCTAAAACAATTGAGCTCTTAAGAGTTCAGCCCATAAGTGGACCAGGGTAACATACGCTCAAATTTCTGGTAGTGCCAAAATTCCCGGGCACAGAAAATGTCAATACCATAAGTATTATCAACAAAGAATGAGAAATAAACAGTAAGTGGCACTAATATAATAATTTGTTTTGTAAATCTCTGAGTGCTATTTATCTTCATGCTCTCCTCCTCTCTTTCTTTCCCTTCTCTTTTCTTTCTCCCTCCCTCTCTATTCCACTGTCAGTTTCTGTTTGTTTGTTTTTTCCTGTGAGCCTGCATTTCAGATATGGTCTCTCCATATTTTAATTCTCCCCCAAACTTACTTTATTGCTGTTATTCAATGCCTGGTGGCCCTGCACAGTGGTGGGTACTCCTTCTGTCCTGCTTCAGCCTCAATCTCAAACTGGGCTCTATCCCAGAGTCTTACAGGTGGTCTATTGCAGAGACCCAGCCCTCCTCCAGCAGTAAAAATTGTCAGGGTTTAGGATTATTTTCCTACTCTTGCCCCAAAGATGGAGGACTTTCTCCCCATACCCGCACCACAGGATTAGTAGGTTTTCCCTTATGACCTGGGAATGGCAGAATAATCTGCACTTTTTCCAGCAGTTTCGTTCTATTTGGGATAAGGATCCAGGTGTTTCCTGGTGCCTTTTCCACAGTAATAAACGTTCCCTCCCCCAGGCCTTCCCATGATGGATACATTTTCTGGTTTCTTGCCCTGCATTCCATCTTTCTCCTGGGCACCCAGTGAGATTGGAAGGAAAATAGCCTCGAGTAAGCACAGCCTGCTTTTACCGTCCAGCTAGAGCGCAGCTGGCCTTCGGCAATTTGTTCAAGGTGGTAGCTGAATTCTTCCTGGCTCTTTTCTCACCCTATTAAGCCAGGGCCCCCACTTGCCATCTCGCCTTGGAGAGGTATATCTTTTCTCCTATCTCAGGCTAATTAGTTGCCCTGTGTAATACGTTAGGAAATTATGAATTGTTGATTGTGTAAAGCACTTACTAGCGTTCTACTCCCTAGTGGAAGCTGAAAGTCCTATAATGGCTTTGGCTTATTAAATTCAGTGGGTTTGCTGTGCAATATGTAACTTGATGCCCAGGGCAATTTCCTTTCACCTTTTATTCTACCTCATTATAGGAGCTATGAGTCCTTTGATGATCATTTATAAATTAAACATCCAATTCAAACAGACTTAAATGAAAAAAGAAAAATACAATAGTAATTAAGTTATACAACGTCAAGTTTAGAGGGAACGTCTAGTGGGGTGAACATACAGAGGTGCTGGGAGGGTATGGTGCTCCGAGGGGGCGCGGAAGCTCGGGGAGCCCCACGCAAACCTTGCCCTGCGCGCATCTCTCTCCTCCGGCTGTGCCTGGGTTGTAGCCTTTTATGAGAAATGGGTCATCTAGTTTACAAAAATAAAACATTCAAAAGTAAATAAAAGTTTTAGAGGTAGATTTCATTTTTTGTCACCACTGGGTAGTTAGCTATCATTATGGTTCAAAAATGACAAACGTCCCTACTTTCTGCTCCTTATTTTCTGCACTGGCTGTATTTCCCAAGAGATGGTCCTACGTGGTGGCATAGAGAATGTCAGCCCCGCAGGCTAATACCACGTGAATCCATAGACAGCGGAAACAGCAGATATTTTCATAAGCGTTTTTAATAAAATTTCTGGTCCCAATTATCATTGCTAACCTTTAACACAATCACAGAGGTCAGGGAGCAGAAATCACACGGATCGCCAGACCTGCACCAGGTGAGCAGGGAAAAGGGTGGGTCCCCAAATATTGTTCAGTAAATCAATTGATGCTCTGGTTGGTAACCAAAGATGTTAAACACACTTTCCCTTTGGCTTAATGCAGTAATTTCTGTGTAAAATGTACATTCAGTTTACTAAATACCTTATAAAACTTATAATTTTCTTTTTGTTTATGACATTGTTGTAAGTAACACAGATGCTGGGCCATAGGATGTTTTCAGATTAACTTTCATTTAATACATGTTGATATTTTAGAATTGCTATTGTAGGGAATACTGTATTTTAATATTTGTATTACACATTTTTAAAAAATACCTATTGGAGTATCTTTTTTTCCTTTAATAATGTAATTAAACCTAACCATTTTTTCCCCTAATTATTTGTATCTTTGGCATCTTGTTATCTTGCTTTGGTTTTTATTCTTAGGCAATTATGGTACCCAAACTTAAGTATTTTATTGTGATTTATTTTTCATTCGGAAGATAACCTAATATTGAAGCTTTTTTAGAAGTTCAAAATAATGTTTTGCAATATGACTGTTTAAAAATATCTTTAATTGTGCTCTTCTTACATTTTCTTGACAGTGTATAATAACCCTTAACCCTTACAACTTTACAAATATTTACCTAATATTTCCTAGAATTTTTGACTAACATTGAGCAGCCTGACACTAACATTATTATATATAGTATTTTAGATAATTTGGTGGTTTATATGATTTATTTATCAATTTATTATTCAAGTACCTAATTTTACCTAGTTATATAGCTGTTTATGTGTACTCAATACTTTTGCCTTACTCAGTTTGGGCATCAGCTTTTGAAACCTGGATTCAAAACTATTTCTGAATTTCACCTTCAGGATCTCTTAGCATCAAAGGAAACAACGCAGCTACAACAAAGGAAAACATAAAGCTAAATTTAAAGTATTAATTGTTCTTGGATTATAAATACCTAGAAAAATCTCCAAGGTCACCTTAATCCTGGGATATTATTAAGAAAAAAAATGGCCATAGTTTTCTGGAGGAAAAACAAATAATCTTAGTGATTTGTTCTATGGCAGCTAGCCTCCAAAATAGCCTCCCCCAAATCTTTGCCTTCTGGCATGCACTCATTTGTTTAATTCTTTCCAGACTGAATAGGGCTTAATTAAGTATGTGACCAGAATGATAAATGTATGGCTGACACCTTCATCTCTTGGCTTTTTCTTCTTGGAGAAGCCAATGGCCATGTCTTGAGGACCCTTTAGTGCCATGTGGAGATACTCATGTGGGAGTGAACTGAGATCCTATGATTAACCCAACTGTCCCCCTCCTAAGAGGAGGCAAACTAGCAAGCAAATTTGCAACAATACTGAAGCCTTCAGATGACTGCCTTCCTGTTTTACAGCTTGACTTTAACTTTATATGAAGACTTATGCCGAAACTGCCCAGTTAATTTGCCTTACAGAAATTACTGGAGATAATAAATGTTTACATTGTAAGTCTTTCAGGTTGGGGGGCAATTATTATATAGAAATAGATAGCTAATATACTTTGTCAAGAACTGCATAGTGTTGAAGATGTTACTCTGCTGACAAGCTACCTAGGTAGGCTGCCACATTTCATAGATTACAGCAGAGGACTTAGGATCCTAAGTTAGAGAAAAATGATTTTATCATTCTTGTCACAGAAGCATGGGCTTCAATTTTACATTGGCTCTTTTTGCCCCTACCCCAAGTCTCTTGGGGAGAATGTAGAGGCTGACCCAGAAAGATGATCTGTATCCAGGGGCTCTGTGTCACATCTGAGGAACCTCAAGTTTAGAAACCACTCAATCTTATTAGGGAGCTGCTGGTAAACCTGCCTAACCTTTGCCCCAGAGGGAGACAATATCTTTATTTTTAAAAACAGATGTGTCTTTTGCCCAGGAGGAACACACCAGCTTTATCTTCCAAGGATGTTTATATAGCAAACCTAGTAGTCAGGGACAAAAATGATCACAAAACAGGTGGAAATACCACAAAGAATATTGCTCAACACTCCTCTCTCCATTTAAAGGGATATATGTACATAAGTAGATACCAATTCCATAGTGACACTATTTTAACTGGAGGACTTAATACCCATACACATACTTTGCTAAAGTGATGTAGTTAAAATTTAACCCATAACATTTCATTCCTAATGAAACAAATAAACATTCCTATTTAAAATCTGTGTAATTAAAATACAAAAAGGAAAAAATATTATACACTGGCTAAAAACAATATTTTAAAATGTATAACTCTAGCAATAACTTATTGAAGAAACAAAACCAAAACTTCTTCCCTAAATCTGTAAAAATAGCCTTTCTTCTCCCTTAATCTGAGACTGTTTAGGACAAGAAAATACTTCCTTCACATAATATTTACCTGAGAAAATAAATTTGCAATAATTATCAAACTGCTATTTACTAATATTGAATATGGATATATATTTACTAGAATTTTTCACTAATCATTAATCAAAGTTATACCACATTCAAGTTTTGTCAAGTCTTTCAGAATAAAGAGGCTATTCAGTCTGAATTTCTATATGTATAACAGTTTTATAATTAAGCATGAGATAATACAGTTCTTTTTTTTTTTTAAGATTTTATTTATTATTTTTAGACAGAGTGGAAGAGAGAGGCAGAGAGGCAGAGAGATTGTTGCCTTTCACCTGCCTCCAGCTACAGACCTGGCTGGAGACCTGGCTTGCAACCTGGTTAGGTGCCCTGGCTGGGAACTGAAACATCGAACTTTGGGTTTGCAAACAGGTACGTTATCCACTGTGCCACCAGCTGGGGCAGATAATACAGTTATTTTGTACCCACTCTGAATGCTAGCCCAATCAAGGGATGCCAATCGCTACAGAGCACTGTTAAAATTTGAGTGATCCTCAAACTTCAAGGGACGAATACATTGTTGAATACCTGTGGATACTTAGTATTGATTGCTAATTGTCATCACCTTCCCACACACACAGAATAATATGAAACTCATTTTTTATCTGAACACTGCTACTTTTCCTTACAATATTAAAATGATGCATGCTAGAACTTGAACATTTCCTTTATGTCTAGTTAAGAATTCTGGAAGCTCAGATATTTATTCAACTTAGATATTTACATATTTCAATCCTTTCCTCAAAAAGGGAGAAGTTCAATGATAAACTTTATTTTTTAATCAATCAATTAATTGATTAATTTAAAATATTTTATTTATTTTCAGAGAGAGGGGAAAAGAGAAAGAGAAGTAGAGAAACAGAAATTGGTTGCCTTTCTCACCACCCCACCCCCAACTGGGAACCTGGCCCATAAGCCAGGCATGTGCCCTGTCTGGGAATCAAACCTGCAACCTTTCGTTCCACAGGCTGGTGCTCAATCCACCGAGCCACACCAACCAGAGTTGGTAAACTTTAGACCAGAGAATTTTATAAAGTATGTAAATAAAATTTTTGTCAGGAACAATTTACTGAGGTGACATTTCTTGGAAATTATATTTTAAGAGAGGAATGTGTTACTTTGTTTCTCAGATGTTCCTTGTTTATTTGGGAGTCTAAGAGTCAAGGCAAAATTAGTCACTTATAATGTATGAATCAAAAAGGAAGCCCTGACTGGTGGTGCCAGCCTGCGAACCTAAAGGTCACTGGTTTGATTCCCAGTCAGAGCACATAGCCAGGTTGCAAGAGAGGTCTCCAGCCAGGTCTGTAGCTGGAGGCAGGTGAAAAGCAACCACACATTGATGTTTCTCTCCCTTTCTTCCTCCCTCCTTGCCCTTCTTTCTAAAAATAATGAATAAAATCTTTTTAAAAATTAAATATATAACTATATGGTTAAAATAACTATAAATTAAATATCCCCGGCATTTTTGTTCCTGTTTTCTTAGACAAAGTCAACTTCTACTCCTTCCTTCCATGCTTAAAAAAGGGCTTTATGACTTTAGTAAATAACCCATCACTTAGATATGTTGTTTGAGGAGTGTACTGATTATTTGTAATTAACTATGTTTTATAGCTAAATGGCTCTGTGGGATTTGGTTGCTGTGATCCTTTGTTATGTAATTATTCTTTGAAAATTCAATTAAATGTTAAAACAAATAAAGCTACTGATACTAAAAACAATCAGTAGTGTTTTTGTGTCTGTGTTATACTCTCAGTCTCTAGGTTGTGAAACATTGCATCTGTGTTGATTTATTATTAAAGGACTACTCCCAAAGTTAATCCCCAACCTACAGAATAAGAGATTAGCAAAACAATTCAATTGTCTTAACTCTTGATTATAAGCTTGATACTCATATGTGATGTGCCATGATTTAATTTTACCCTTTACTGTAACATAATCACTTGATAGAATTATTGATTAAGTAATTTTACCAATATATGAACAGTAAATTCCATTTTAGCTGCAACAAATAAAATTGCTTATTTTTGTATCCTTTAAAAATACAGATTTGTATCTTATGAGAGAATTTCTAAATTACAAAACTGTGAACATTAGGCTTGTTAACAGTAAAATCAATAACAAAGTGTTCATGCTATATATTTCATTAGTGTAAAATGACATATTTCTTCTGAATTCAGTGTACAATTTTATTCAGAGTAAAATATTAGATATTGTCCCCAAAAGAATAAACCAATTTCACATTAATTTATTATAGAATTTTTCTCTTATAAGACTATAAAGTTTATGTTTAACTTGCAGACAGCTGTTTTATGAAGTATCATATTATCTTTATAATTACAGCTATGCTACAAATGTTTTAATTTTATTATATCTACAAGTTATATCAATCTACTTTCACTTTCATTATTGTCACCTTATTTTTTACATTTTTTCTACAACCCCATATTCTTATTATATCTCTCTTAAGTGTAAGCCTAAAAAATTCCTTTGAAAAAAAGATTTTATAATACACCTGTTTAAATTGACTGAGAATCCCTCCTACTGTGATCCATGCTTCTTTGGGACTACTACCATTATTAATGCCAAGTATTCTACAGGTGTCGGATGTCTAATGATTACACATGAATATCTTTGCACATAAAGTGAAGAGTGGGTTGTTTAATAGTTCTCTACAATTTTTGTAAAAATATATTTTTATTTAAATTTAATCAGAAAATTACTTTTGAAGACTAATATACTTTTCCTTTTCTTTTTTTTTTTATCATTGAAGATAACACCATATTTGAAAGGAAAAAAAAAAAAATAAGAGAGACAGCCAGCTCCATGCAAATCTAGGAAAATTGAAACCTAGAGTTGACAACCAGCATAATTTCAAAATTACATACTTCTTAGAAAGACCACATTCAAAATTTTAGGAACAAACACAAAAGCTGCAGATGGTAAGAGAATGAACAAATTATGGATAATTATAAGGGTCTTAGTACATGAAAGCTACCCACTCAGTTGCAGATGTCACTTGTAAATATTAAACACAGGCCAAGCAGGAGAGGATCAGCAACCTTTGGCTATGCCAGAAGGATGGAATCAATCTGCGCATAGATCATCTTCTAACCCTGGGCTAAGAGGGATGGGAAAATCCATGGCCACTATTTAGTTAGTCCTTTCAGCTTACACAAAAATCCAGCTTTTTTTTGTCACCCCATCTAGAGTATCTGGCACAAATACTCTACACACAGACATTGTGTTACATTATAAAACATTACCTTATTTATTTTACCCATGGCACTCATCAAAATTTTTAAAACGTTTAATTGTTTACATATTTCTTGTGGGGATTTTTGCCACTAGAAAGCAATCATGTTATGTCCTATATAGTTCCTGTTAATCACAGGTAGCTATTTAAATTTAAGCTAAACTCGAATAATATTTATATTTTTACCTTCATTTTATTAGTTTTATTCTTTAATTATAATTCATTGATTATGCTATTACAGTCGTCCCGATTTTCCCCTTTTGCCCCCATCCACCCAGCACCCCCACTCCCTCAGGAAAGCCCCGCACCATTGTTCATGTCCATGGGCCATTGTATATAAGTTCTTTGGCTACTCCATTTCCTATATTGTACTTTACAACCCCATGGCTAAACTGTAACTACCTAGTTGTACTGCTTTTTAAAATTTTTTTAATTTTTAAAAATTAATTAATTATTTTCAGATAGAGGGGAAGGGAGAGAGAGGCAGAGAGAAAGAGATACATCAATGTATGGTTGCCTTTCACCTGCCTCCAGCCATGGACCTGACTGGAGACCTGGCTCGAAACCTGATCATCTGTCCTGGCTGGCGAATTGAACCAGCAACTTTTGGGTTTGCAGGCCAGCGCCTTATCCACTGTGCCAGTGAGGGCCCTAGTTATACTTCTTAATCACCTCACCTCTTTACTCCCCTTGCATTTGACACCTCAAAATACTGTTCATATCTATGATTCTGTCTCCGTTCTTGTTTGCTTAGTTTGTTTTTTAGATTCAATTGTTGATGGATATTATGTATTATTATTTTATTGTTCATAGCTTTTATCTTTTTTCTTAAAAAAAAGTCCTTGTAACATTTCATATAATAATGGCTTGGTGATGATGAACCCCTTTGTCCTTGTCTGGGAAGCTCTTAATCTGCCTTTTGATTTTAACTAAAAGCCAAAAATCAAATCAATAATTTGGAACATAAGGAAGAAAAAACAACCAATTAGAGCAACAATAAGAAAAAATAATCCAGAAAAAACCAAGTAGAGTATAAGCAGCCTCTGGGACAACTTCAAGCAGTCCAATATTCATATCATGGGGGTGTCAGAAGTTAAAAAGAAAGCAAGAAATTGGAAATATATCTGAAAAAATAATGAAAGAAAATGTCCCTAATTTGGTAAAGGAAATAGACATGCAAGTCCAGGAAGCACAGTGAGCCCCAAATAAGGTAGATGCAAAGAGGCCCACTCCATGACAAATCATAATTAAAATGCTAAAAGTTAAAGTTAAAGAGAGACTCTTAAAAGCAGCAAGAGAAAAGTAGTTAATTATTTAAATTTCCGTAAGACTATAAGCTGATTACTTGAAAGAAACATTGTAGGCTAGAGCAGACTGGCAATAAATATTCAGAGTAATGAAAAGCAGGCACCTATAGCCAAGATCGCTCTACTAGCAATGAATATTTTTAAAAGTTTCTTTTTTATATTATACATGTCCAATGGACATACGTGGTTAGTGGCTACTATATTTGGTTACATTAATTTAAGTTCTGTTAGTGGTTATATTTATAGTTTGAAATGTTTTTTTTTTTTTTAACTTATTTCTCATTTAACCAACATAAAAGTGTGACAATCAGCATCGAGTCTTTCCAAGTTGTTGAAAAAATTAATCCACCTGTGGTTATTCCTTTTCATTCTCCTGAATTATCACTTTATCTATTCAGTTTTCTGACTGTGATAGCAGAACCTAGTCATAGGAAACTACGGTTTCATAACATTGTCTCTGTTATTTCTCATTGGAGTTGATGAAAGCTCTGTACCTGGGAGCACATGCCTAAAATTGAGAGATTATCTCTAAATGGTCTGTTTCCATAATTGGTTTTGCGAAAATTTAGGTCTAAATTTCAGTTTTGTGATATTTCATTTGGAATAAAAATCTTGTATTTATTGGACTTAAGGCTTTCAATGTTTACAATGCCTAATCTTGCTGCAACACTTTACTTGCCCTTGTAGGCATCTAGAGTGTGAAAAAATTTTGAAGTTATGCTGCTACTTAGCCTACCATATTCTTTGTACTTCAGGTATAAAACTGTTGTCTATCAGCAAGGGAATAAAGTAGGTTCTAAAAGGACTATGATGGCCTGTCCACTTCTTCAGTTATCTCTTTCCTACTGACAGCTACTAACAAGGGTTATTGCACATTCATACAATTTTGATGGATCATTATGTCCTAGGTCTAGAAAATTTTATTTTAGTTTATTTTGCTTTCTTTTAATATTATCTAAATTGCCAGATAATAGTGGGGGAAAGGTTTTTTTTTTTTTGTAACTCTTCATTCTTTTCTTATTGTTTCTTTTCCCTATTTAAATATATATTTATTGGTAGTATTTTTGTAAAATGTGCTAATACCACCATTTTACAAAGAATTTGGAAAGTTCTGTTGTACCCTAAAATCTTGAAGAAAAACAAATCTAGCTATAGTGTTATGTACAATTATAAAACTTGCATCTCACTTAAAAATGCCATTAATGTTCTGCTGCCCAAAACTCCTCACAAGTTTGCTTTGCTGACATTCATTTCTCTAGGTGGTATACATTGAAACAGCAGTACATTTTCATTTTAAATACTTACTTTTTTACTAAACTTCATAAAATTTTCCCTTTATTGCTGACCTAATAGAATCTGGCATGTAGTAAGTACTCAAAAAATGTCCAGTAAATATACAAGAATAATTGAATGAATAAAGATGTAGTTAATTAGTACATCTATATGAACATTTTTCAGAAGGCAAAATAGGGAATTACCCAGATCCTCATGACAGTGAAATAATATTTTGTAATATTAAATAATTCACATATAAATGCATATCTAAATAAAATGTGATGATGGCTCTTTATTGTATAAATATATGTGTCATAAATGGTAAAAACTGCAATACAAGTTGGTGATTTATGTAATACAATTTAAATATATTGTATTTTTATGGTAATATAGGCCAGCACCTATCCATGAACCACTAACCAGTGCCTTCACTTTTGTTTTTTATTAAAAATATGTACTGGTAACTATTGTTCAATATTAAACCACTTGATTTAAAGTTTTTCACATACATATAATTCTCTAGCATTCTTTTCTTTTCAGGTAATTTTTATCCTATTTTTTCCCCATTTCATAACATTGACCTTTCTTTAATGCTGTCATTTCCTGTAATGATATCTTTAGATGGAAAGGGGAGGTAACCTATATATCAAGATTCCAATATCTAATCCTTGTTTAGTGAGTCATTATTGATTTTTGAGTTAATTTTTGGCTAGATGTTTAGATTTAAAATTACATTGTAGTAAACAACAGTAGCAGGCACACAATACAAAAACAAACCTATGCCTTCCAAAATACTTAAAAAAGGGACTTTTTTCTTACACATATCTTATAATCTAATAAATAAATCCTTAAAGTTTAGAAGATTTCCAAGACACTTTTGAGTAACTTGCTTGCATGGAATAACCAGTTTCAGCTAAAATAAACTTCACTAGATAAAATTTAGGTAGATAGACTGTTTTTGGCAAGTTCTTAAGAAAGTAATTTTTTTCCAGGAATTTTTGAATTGCACTTTCCTGAATTCTGTTCCAATTTTGTTAAAAGTTCTATGTAAAAACCAAACACCTTTAGAATAAAGGTTAGGGATGTCTTCTAGTGACTCAACATGATAAGACATCCAAAGGTTCTAATTTAAAATATTTGTTGAGAAAGTAATTCTACATATACACAAAGAAGTATATGGTAACTGTTTATAACATAAATTTTAACTCAAATATTTAAAATAAACAAAAGGTTGTTGGTGGCTTAAAATTTTTAAAGTGTAGCCTCATGAATTTAGCATCAAAGAATATTCATTGAGCACTCCTATTTTGGTATTTTAAAAAGAATAGAAGGAATACATAAAATAAATTTGAAAGAACTACCATGTTAGTTAGAAAAGTCTAACCATGTGAAATTGCTACCAAAAGAGATTAAATGTTGGTAATTTCATATGGTTCACCCTAATTCATGCAGGAAGTTCATTGAGGAAGTATTTTTGCTATTTCAGAGAGAGAGAACATGGGTGGCTGTATTGGTTGTTGGCCATGGGTCTGTCCTTAAGAGGCACTTACAGAGAATCACATGGCTTTGGGGACTAGATGGTGGAGTCTAAAATGAGTTTTTTATTTATGCTTTGAACATATGAGATGATTGTGCCATTTATAAAAATATGAAGCACTAAAAGAGGAGCAGCTTTGTTTTGAAAGGAGAGGCAGCAATAGTAAATTCAGTGTGATTTTGGTCATGTTCACATGGTATTTGGTGTTCTGCTAAGACATCCTAGGGAAGAAGAAACCTGAATGGTATTTGGATAGATATACGTACCAGTCACGGACATGTTTGCTCTTCGTGTGAAGATGTGTTGAAACATAAAGATGCATAATGTCATTTAGGAAAGATTATAGAGGGAGATAAGAGGACCTAGACCAATTCTGAGAATTATTAAGATTTAGGTGGTAGAAGAAACTAAAAATTGGCCAGAGGAAGAATATTCACTCTTGTAGAAAACTGAATTGTGGTTGTGTAGGGAGGGTTTTAGACTATTTGGGGTGAGTGATCAATAGCATCAAGGAAAACAGAGATTTCAAACATAGTAGTGATTACAAAGCATCCACTGGATTTAGTTTTATAGAAGTAATCAGTGACTCAGATACACACAATTAAAGTGTAGTTGAAGCACTTCCTTTACTAGAGTGGGTTGAAGTAATTAATGAAGTACTATAAAGCATGAGAAAACTACAATTTAAGTAACTTTATGATCACTTAATGAATAATCAGAAGATACAATTCTACTCAGGAAGTCCTGTATCCATGTACCCCACCCACTACAAAAAAAAAAAAAAAAAAAAAAAAAACTATCAGTTTTCTGAAGTTATTTCCATGTGTGGATACATTTGTAATTATTTTGTAATATCTGTGCATAAAAAACAAAAAAAAGGAAAATGTTAAAAGTAAGCCATGAAACAACTACACAAAAACCTTTGATACATAATCTTTTTATAATACTGAAATTTGAATTTGGAATAATGGGCCAGTTTTCAGATAAGATGAAGTGAGGAAGGGAAGCATATGCCCATATTTTTAATAACAATTATTGTAGAATGTGCAAATGTTGAGGTTTTGAAGGTGCTTTAAAGCTTGGCAAAAATACCAACATGTGTAAAATGTTTAAATCTCAAATATGTGTAGTAGGATTATATCTTTTTATATAATGGTGGAATTTAAACATATTAAAACTGGTTGGTGTGGATGTAAGGTCACAATGATCTCTTTAGCTGTGATATCAGCTGTGAAACTGATCATAGTATCTTTCCTGAAATTCTTTAGAGTAATTGTGCCTAATTAGCTCATATAAGTTAGGTTAACAAATGCAAAAAATGTATACACTTCAAGTCAAAGAAACATTCACATGCACTATGTAATATACTTCATTTCCTTGAGTTGGCCAGATTGTTACTCCATTTATTTATTACATTTCTAGGCAAGATGTGTTTAATTAAAAACTGAAGTACAATTGTAATTGTAACCCTTTTCTACCATGAGAAAATAGATTTATTAACTTCAAAAATACAATTAAACTTAGGTATTATGTGCTAATTATTATTTTCTGTGGTTATATGAGTATACTTTTACCCAGATATATAACTATTTCCAACAGTGAGATTTTTATTCATAACAATAAATATAGAAAACCCAAGGTGTTAGTAAATAGCACTTTTAAATTGTTTCAAGTAGTTTTCATCCTGTCCCGGTATCTAAAATGGAGGTGAGCAAGCCAATTTCATAGGTTTGGTTTAATAAGACCAATTCCTCAATAGCTTCTTCTCTACAAATAATTTTCACATGCAATAGCATTTTCCCAATGGCCACCATTACTGTGATTGACAGAGAATGTGTAGGAAGTTGGCTAATGAACCACCACAGTCTAAGAAGCAGTGTTCCAGGATTACCAATTTTGAAGTGGTGGCAGGTGTGAATCAAATTAGCATACAAAGGAGAAAAATCTCTTGGCTAAGGTGCTGCTTTCACTTTCTTTCAGGCTATATTAAGAGCACATTTGGCATCTAGTAGTTTAGCTTCTTTTATTCGGTTGGAATTAACCATTACCACTTAGGGGAATACATTTTGAATGTTGTCATTTCATATATTTGATATGAATAGGGATAGAAATTAATTATCATTTTAGCTTGAAGCACATATTATATAAGAATCCAAAAAATACTTTAACAGAACACTAAAACAAAAGGCTAAAATAACAGTAAGATAAAATAGAATGTTAGTTCTTATTTATGAGGTTTTTCTTCTTTTTACATCATTTGTAAATGATGTAAATCATTTTTACATCTTTTTACATCAATTGTAAACAACTAATTACCAGGTCAATAATTATCACATAGCTGTAATGAATTTGTAAGAATCACCCTGACATTTGCTTTTGTTTGACCCCCTTTTTTTCCTCAATAAATTTTACTGTGGTGAGAGCCAATACTTAGTAAGAAGTTAGGCCATACTGTACATTGTGTAGAGGTATGCTTTCTCTTAACATATTCATAATGCTGCTAAGAGTCTGCAGATTTGAACCAAAGTCTGCTTATTCTGAAGGTATAAAACATGCTAGTTTTATGATATTGCTGCCGACATCCAAATAAAGAAATATTTTGACGATATAAAAATCAGCATGGTGAATGTTTTCACTTACCACTCCTTAACCCCCAGTAACACTGATATTTGTCTTATTCATCACTATATTCATATAATCCAGAACACTTCTTGGCACCAGGCAGGAGCTCAATAAATATTTGTTGAATTTTAAAAGATATTTTAATGGATAATAGTTTCAAATTTATTTCATTTTTAGAGTTTTATACATTTTATATTACTTTAATTGTAAGCAATGAAAATGAAATACTTATTTGTAAATACTCTGATAACAGCAATAAAATATAATATCATAAGAATTTTTAAGAAAAGACATATTAAAGATGTGGGTATTGGAAAAGTATTAAAATAATCCCCATTTTATTAAGATATTTTACCTCTAGAAATACATGATCACTTATAAGATTTTGAAACTATTATATCAAATGCAGAGCTAAGCCTCAGTCTCCCTTCAGAAGAACCAGACACAATGCAAATTTTTTTGATGTGGCATGTTAGTCTTACAAATCTCAATTATGCATAATTTAATAAAGTTGAGTAACTATTTCTTCTGTATGTTTGGTCCCCAAATATTGATAGTACTATGTAAGTGATCCAATTTGCCCAATAGAAATAATAACAGAAGCTCATATTTCTTAAGTGCTTATTTTTAAATCTATAGTTTATTATTTATGCTATTACAGTTGTCCCAAATTTTTCCCCTTTGTCCCCCTTCTCTCAGCTACTCCCACTTAACCCTGTTCCCTCAGGCAATTTCCTTACCATTGTCTATATCCATGGGTCATTCTTGTATGTATTTTGTCTAATCCCTTCACCTTCTTTCAACCAGTCCCTACCTGCCCCTCTTTATAGCTGTCAGCCTATCCATGTTTCTATGCCTCTGATTCAGTTTTGCTCGTTAGTTTATTTTGCTCATTAGTTCCACATATAAGTGAGATCATATGGTACTTGTCTTTTACTAACTGGCTTATTTCATATAGCATAATGCTCTCCAAGTCCATCCATACTTTTGCAAAAGGTAAGAGTTCCTTCTTTTTCAGTGCTGCGTAGTATTCCATTGTGTAAATGTGCCACCACTTTTTCTGTTTTGTTTTGTTTATTTTTTTCCCCATTCATCTACTGATGAACACTTAGGCTGTTTCCAGATCTCAGCTATGGTAAATAATGCTACTATGTATATAGGAGTGCATATATTCTATGAATTGGTATTTCAGGATTCTTAGGATATATTCCCAGCAGTGAAATCACTGGGTCAAAGGCAGTTCTATTTTTAATTTTTTGAGGAAACTCCATATTGCTTTCCAGACAGGCTGTATTAGTCTGTATTTCCACTAACAGTGCACCAGGGTTCTCTTTTCTCCACAACCTCTCCTGTACTTTGTTAATTTATTAATGATAGCTATTCTGGCAGGTATAAGATGATAACTTATTGTGGTTTTAATTTGCATTTTTCTGATGACATTATGTTGAGCATTTTTTCATATGTCTATGGGCCATTTGTATGCTCTTCTTGGAGAAGGGTCTATTGAGGCTGTTTGCCCATTTTTAAAAATTGTATTGTGTGTCTTTCTGGTGTTGAGTCATATAAGTTCCTTATATATTTTGGAAATTAAACTATTAGATATATCATTGGCAAATATGTTCTCATATATAGTGGATTCTCTCATCATTTCGTTAAATATATCTATAGATGCAATGCAATTCTCATTAAAATATCAATAACATATTTCAGAGATCCAGAAGAAATATTTCAAAAATTTATATGAAACCAAAAAGACCTTGGATAGCCTCAGCAATCTTAAAAGGATCAAAGTTGGAGGTATCACAATATCTGATATCAAAGTATACTACAAGGCCACTGTAATCAAAACAGCCTGGCACTGGCATAAGAATAGGCATATAGATCAGTGGAACACAACAAAGAGCCCAGAAATAAACCCATATCATTATGGTTGATTAATATTTGACAGGGGGAAGAAGGAAGAGCGCATAATAGAATAAAGATGGCCTCTTTAATAAATGGTGTTGGGAAACCTGGACTGGTACATGCAAAAAAAAAAAAAAAAAAAGAACCTTGATAATCAATTTACACCATACACTAGAATAAACTCAAAATGAATAAAAGACTTACATGTAAATTGTGCTACCATAAAAATAGCAGAAAAAATAGGCAGTAAAATTTCAGATATGTTGCATAGCAATAGTTCTTCTGATTCATCTCCTAGGACAAGGGAAACAAAGGAACATGTAAACAGATAGGTCTACATCAAATTTAAAAGCTTCTGCACAAGTTAAATGCTTATTTTTAAAGAATTAATTAAACTAAAATGCATACCACTTAACCCATACATGAAACTTTAATTATTATGAAGTAATACTTGTGGAAATACAGTAATACTGATTTACTTTTCAATAAAATAGGAATATATTAATGCAACTACTGACTATGTATATGGGCATAAAAAAATTATGTGATAGCTCCATGTCAATTAGTGGTTGTCATAGTACTCCAGAGGTATATATTTTTAGAATACACTTGCTGTTGCTTTTGCAATATTAATTAAATAATTCAGATTTCTATTCCCACCAGTTCCACTGGAATGCATAACATTGAATTATTTAAGTTTTAACCTAATTATTTTGTTACTTGTGAAACAATATTTTAATTTTTACTGTATGAAAAATTTGTCATACCTTTACATTGCTACTGATTTTTATCTATCAGATGGGCAATTTACTATAAATTTCACCCTGTAATATGTATCTTATTTCTCATCAAACTCAGATCTCTTTTAAGCAGAAAACATCCAGGTTTTGCATGAACAAAAGCCTCCTCTTTCACTTTTTACTTTCTCCCACATTTCCCCAATGTGTTTTACATAGTATTTAATTTGTAAGGGAAGCCACTATTCTGAGGGCCTCTGTAAATACACAGATTTGCTTTATGATGTAGTGAGTACTTACAATTCTATAGTTATAATGTGAACAGTACAACTGTCATTGCCTGAATGCACTCTTTGAGCTTGGTAGGTTACATGACAGGATTGGGAGGTCTGTTGAGTAGAAAACCTAAATGCCAACTCATAACAAAGGAGACCATACGAGAAGGGCAAACTAGAAAGCAGTAGAAATGAGTTCTTTCGATATACCTGTCATCCTCGAAATGGTTTCTGCAGAAATATTGAATTTGTCTATAGTCTATCCTTCAATTACCTATTTAGTGACCTTATTTTGAGTGTTTAACAAATAATAGTGGACTGTGTTGCAAAAATGAATGACACTTCTCACTATATGAAATTACACAACACACTGTACCCGTGTATAAGAACCCAGTCAAGAATTTTGTTGAGATAATTTCAGATGAAACAATGCATTTGGAACTTTATTCAATAAAATTAAGATGTTTTAAAATGAGGAAAAATAAATACTTGAAGGTCACATCTAAGTTCTTAAAATTAATAAAATACATTTTATTTCAGGGTAAGGCAGATAATATATTAAATGCATCTACATAATAAATTGAGGAAAATCAATATTTTGACTTAAAATATCTAAATTTGACTTTTTGTTTGCTGCAGTTAACTCTCATCACTCAATTCTTTTACTAGATTCCTACAATAATAAATGCTATTGCACCAATAAACTAATGTTTCCATCCATTCTTTTTCACTTACATTGGCATAGTTTAAAGTATTTGAGGTTGAATTTGTCATATAGCTTCATATATATATATATATATATACACCAAATAATATGAATTTTTATTAGCCTGAGATACTTGAGATACTTGTAATAGTCAAAACTTTGCTTTCCTTTGTATTGATACGATAGAAGACTGTGGTTTTTGTCTCGTGTTTCTTTTACTGGTTTAGAAAAATAATCATTTACCCTTTAGATGATATTAAATTAGCATACTTCTTACCAAAATAAAAAGCAAGGCACTAATTCTATTTCACTTACAAGTCTTCTGTAGCCTGAAATACATTTTCAAACAGGAGTTGGAAATGTCAACTGCATTCGACACTGGCCAATTAATGGAAGTGGTTTGTCTTACTGACTTAATTCCCACAGTCAGACCTGTTCACCGTGCCACCGTGTACTGTACTACAGTGACCTGTGCTGTTACAAGAAATGAGTTTTGGAAATGGCCTTATCCTCCCAAATAAAGTTAGTGCATCCAGATTTGGAAACTGACAGCAGTAATATTCCCCAACTAAAGCTGGAGTTTAGTCCTGTTATACTTATTAAAAAGCCCATTCATACAAATTAAATCCATTCCATATCCTGGCCTCTGATGACAGCTCCATTTTTTTCCTTGTCTGGTTTGAATTACCTCAAGTCTGTAACCAGAAAGAATTTATCCCTTTCAAGAGACTTCTCCAAGCCTATAATAAATTCACATGGGTCGCCCCATCAATGTAGTAAATTTGCATTATTATTTCATTATGAGTAGGAAAGAAAGTGGATTAGATCTCTTCCAGCATTGGCGGAGCCTAATTCAACCTGAACACATGATTAAAGCTGGCATTTATGACTATAACTGTCAGAGAAAACTAATTGTAAACTGAGAGCTGAGGATAATTATGGCTTTTGCTATTAAACCGTTTCTCTCCTATTTATCACAGAACCAACTACAGACTTTACTACTGTTTGCATTTAGTTCTCTGATTACTATGAACCTACTTATGCAAATGAAAATTGATCTATATTCTCAAATTGAGGGCTCTGTGTAGACTTGTTTAATCATACTTGAGTATGCATGTTTTACTTTCTTTTTCCTTTTTTTTTTGAAAAGGCATAGTGACACTAACCCTGCTATGTTTAAGACATTTTTTAGAACACAAACCCAGAAGCACTGCTTGGTAATCAATTTGACATATATGCTATTTGAACCATCCTTCATTAGAGGATTTTAAAATTATTCCCTATTATGTGCACATATATGTTTATATATTTTGTATTTATATATTTTTACATGAATAGTTATACACATAGAAAGGACACACATATAACTAGGCATACAAAAACATATGTATCTATACACACATATAAATGTACATAGATCCATACATGCATACACAGACATACATATACACAAACAGATTACTATATTAACATATTACTGTTAAAACAAGTTAGCTTTTAATGATGTAACAAGTATCTTTATAATTTTATGGTAGCTCTATGGGACTAATTACATAAGTTCTAAAGTATATCTACATAGGATTCAGTGTAATTTTACCCTCTACCCACTATGTACATTTGTACAGCTTCCTTAGTTTAAAAATGTGCAAATATTATTATGATTAGATGAATGAAATGGTTGTGGTAGACTACGTGTACAGAGTAACCGCTCAATTAATGTGAGCTTTTACTTATTTTATAAAATTCTTTTATTGTGACTGTTAATCACTGTGTAAGAAAATGTGTGATACTGTATTTTAAGGTGGGAATATAATAATAGTGCTAGGTATAATTCTAATACATGCTACAATTTTATGGAATATTTCTAATTTATAAACTTATATTTAGCAATGACAATTACTTAAAAGCTTAAGTAGCAGAATTTAATATTTGTAACAGTAAATTTATTTATGAATAATGAATTACATATTAAAGAAAAATATTTTGTCTAGCATTCTGGTTTTCAGTTCAGAGAATAATTTCAATAAATCATATGAAATACTACTAATAATGAATGAAAAGATTTTATGTTGATAAGAGTAGGCTTTTTAAAAATATCAAGTAGTAGGAATTATTGCTATTATGGATAGTAATACAGTTGCAGTAGGGATAAGAACACCTGTATTTATTCTATTGACAACTGCATTTTAGGAAACAAAATGTTTCACCATGAAAATGCAAGAAGAATGGAAGATGGGAACATTAGTTCAGCTCAACTATCAAAATTATGTTTTATCACTTCTGAGAGTCAATAAAGATAATATTTTATTCATAATCACTCAGCAATACTAAAACTAAAACCTGTGGGTTATAGGATTCTGTAATTGTACCAAATTTTGATATTTAATCTATTCAATAAGTGTGAATGATTAAAGTCATTAATTTCTACTATAAAATAATATTAGTTAATAATCAACTTCAGATGATACATTCAGTCATTTAAAAGGAAGATTTTCTTTATTTTTAATATGAATTTCAATATTACCAAACACGTGCAAAAATACATTTACACCCATACATATTTTTACACATAGTTTTAGTAAATACTGGATTTTGAAGAGTTAATACAAAAAAGTTGAAATATGCCAATAGCTTACATAATTATTACATGTTAAATGATAGTATTTTAGATATATTGTAGCAAAATTAAGCCAACTACTTTAATACTTCTTCTTTAATACTTATTTTACTTTGGAATGCTATTTTTGTGAAATACATCACAGAAATGGTGTATTGCAGAACTCACTTTTATGAAAGTTGTCCTAGATACAGTGCCAAACCCATAGTAAAAAATGAATTTGGTTTTTGAGTCAGATCCTCCCCATTCTCATAATACAACTCAACTTTATTTTAAGCCACTGGAATTACAACTTATTCTTTCTGGAGTTTTCCGTCTTACATAACAGATTTATTTATTTATTTATTTATTTATTTAGGCTGTGCACAGATCTTACTTCTTTCAATACTCTCTGTTTTTCCTCTACATATGTTTTACAAGTTGAAGCCTTCAGAAATAATGGCACTTGCAGTGCTCAGCCAGTCCCCAGAGTAGAAATTATTGTGTCTACTAAATTGAGGTAAAAGATAAAAAACCCTAGGATTTAAATAATTTTGTAAAATAGTATTCTAGCTATTTTTTGAACTTGTGGTTGACTTCCTATGTGGTCCTGAACTAATCACTGAACTATTTAAGGATTTGTTGAGGTCGAGATTAGGTATGTTCACATTTCAATAATAAAGTTTACTTTAGCATTAATTCCTTTTCCCAAGCATCCCCAGTTTGGGGGCCTTCAAAACTGGGAATGTATATTTCCACAATTTAGTTGAAAGGAATGTCATCTAATTTACATGCTAATATGAGAATGTATATTGTCTATGTACATGGATCATATAGTTTAGTAGTTTGCAACTTCCATCCAAATTGATCTTCATTCTCAGCATCTTTTCTAACGTAAAGATTGACTGATTTCACAACACACCCATGACCAGTTGGTTGCTATTTAAAACATAAATTGCTAACAAAATCTATCTATTACACACCCACAAATAAGCACATATTTTTTAACAGTGAATAAGAAAGATAGCATGTCTTCCATGTAAGATACATCCACACTTTCTTACTTTTTTCTTCTTCCTTAACTGCATTCGATTTTTCTGAGTTATTGCAAGTAACCTGATTTTCCCATATTGTGAAATGATTCCAATCTAAGAAAACTTAACCTGCAGTAATGCAGATACAAGTAATATACAAAATTGTACCTTATTTAGTAAAATCTATTTATAACAAGATCACTTTAAAGCATTCATAAACTAGAGTTGGTTCTTACCGATTCAGCTGCCCTATGTCTTTTGATTGGTGCATTTAATCCATTTAAATGTTGGACCTGTGTTCCTGTCTGTCTTTCTTTCTTCATCTTCTTAAAGCAGACCCTTTAGCATCTCTTGCAATGCTGGTTTGGTGGAGATGTATTCTTTTGGCCACCCTTTACCTCAGAAACACCTTATTTCACCTTCCATTTTGAATGAGAGCCTTGCTGGGTAGTCTTCTTGGTTGTAGGCCTTTGTTTTTCATTGCTTGAAATATTTTTTTGCCCTTCCCTTCTGGCTTGTTGTGTTTCTGTTGAGAAATCAGCTGATAACCTTATGGGAGCCCCCTTGTATGTTATTAGCTGTTCTTCTCTTGCTTTTAGGACTCTCTCCTTGTCTTTGAAATTTGCCATTTTAATGATGATGTGTCATGGAGTGGGCCTGTTTGGGTTCATCTTCTTGGGACCCTCTGTACTTCCTGAGTTTGCATGACATTTTCTTTCCTCAAGTTAGGGAAGTTTTCTGTTATTACTCTTTCAAACAGGTTTTCTACCCCTTGCTCCTCCTTTTCTCCTTCTGGTTACCCTATGATACAGATGTTATTATGTTTCATGTTGTCCTGCAGCTCTCCTGAAACCTCTTCATTCTTTTTCAGTTTTTTTTTTTTTTTTTTCATTTTGTTGCACTGTTTGGGAATTTTTTTTCTACGTTGACCTCCAGCAAGCTGATCTGATCTTCTGCTTTCTCTAGCCTGCTTTTGATTCCTTCTACTGTGTTCTTCAATTCAGAAATGGTATTCCTCATTTCCTCCTGGCTCTTATTGATGGTGTCTATGTCCTTTTTAATGCTTGTGCAGTTCTCAGTAAGTTCCTTGTAGCTTTCCTGGAGTTCTTTGTAGTTCCCCTAGAGTTGTTTGTTGTTTTCTTTGAAGTCACTAAGCTCATTGACATTCTCATGTTGCACTCTTCCTGGGGATTCCTCCTTTCCATTTGCTGAAGGTTTATTTCTTTGTCTTCTCATTTTAGGTGGCTCTTGTTCTGCTTCTTAGATTGGTCTGCTTTGACATACTGTCTTAGTGGTATAGAGATCACTTTTTACTTACTGGATCTGTGCTTGGTGACATCAGCTTGTGTCCCAGTCTGGGCCTAGTCAGCCATTTGGAGACTACCAGAGATCCACTGTCTTTGTCTCCTTTAGTTGTTAATCCAATCGACCTGTGATCTGAGGTCAGGTTTAAGGACTGCTGGGTGGGGGGGGGGGGGGGTAGATTAATTCCTATGGGAGGGGCTGTGGCTTCCCTTCAGGCCTCCGGCCCTTTGGAGAAGGGTAGTCTGCTGGCTGTATGGGGGATGGGTCAGCACTGGCCTCAAGGGCTGCTCCCTCAGTTTTCCCCCTAAAGCCACTGACCTGAACTTTTCCCAAACTTCTTTAGTCCATTCTGCCCTTTCTCTGCTGAAGCCCAAGGTAGGTGCTGCCACTGTATTTTCACGCATGGTCCCTTTAAGAACTCAGTCTCTCAGTCAAGTAGGCTAAACCTGGTGGCCTTTTGCTTTTCACAGCTGGGTGCTATTTTACTCTCAGCTGTGTTGCTGTGGGCTGGGAAGCCCAGTTGGGGGTTTAGATCCCACCCTTCTCAGGTGGAGCCCTGGCTGCTGAGATGTTTCTCTGTCCCTTCAGATGCTGCCTGTGGGAGCCCCACCAGCTTCTTGTGTCTCCGCACTTTCATCAGTTATGTTGTGATGAATCAGCTCTTCTGTTCTGTGCGTGGTAATAAGACATCTCTGCAGTTGGTGTTCTATTGATTATTCTGGTTGATTTCTCCCCAATTAAGTTGTAATTCCAGTTTGGTGTTGGGAGGAGATTGGTGTAGCTCCACTTACTCCTCCACCATCTTGGTTGCCAGTCCAATAAAAAGGAAGATTTTAAGCCCTGGCTGTGTAGCACAGTGGACAAGACGCCGGCCTGTGAACCCAAAGGTCGAAGGTTCGATTCCCCAGCCAGGGCATATAACAAGGTTGCAAACTAGGTCTCTAGTCAGGTCTGTGGCTGGAGGCAGGTGAAAAGCAACCATATGTTGATGTCTCTCTCCCTCTCTGCCTCTCTCCCTTCCCTTCTTTCTAAAAATAATGAAAATAAAATCTTCAAAAAAAAATGTTAAAAAAAAGGAAGATTTTAGAATCAAGAATAGTTTCTTTTTTCTTTTCCTTTTTTTAAAATGAAATAAAAGACATTTTATTTTATTTATTTATTTTCTAAAGATTTTATTCATTATTTCCAGAGAGAGGGGAAGAGAAACATCAATGCATGTTTCTTTCACCTGCCTCGAGCTATGGACCTGGCTGGAGACCTGGCTTGCAACCTGGTTATGTGCCCTGGCTGGGAATCGAACCAGCAACCTTTGGGTTTGTAGGCTGGCCCCTTATCCACTGTGCTACCAGCCAGGGCTGAAATAAAAAAAAAACATTTTAAAACTACTTCTGGCATTATGGCCTTACTGATAAGTCTGGTTGACCCTACTGATAAATCTTTGAGTTTATGTATTACCTTCCCATATCTGTGCATGAGCATAATATTTAGACAGTTTTATTAACTGTACACCTGCATTGGCGTGTGCCACTTTTCACTTATTATTAGTTTATAAACCCAAGTTTTTATTTAATATATGCATTATCATTTAAACGAGCTCATAAAATTCCATTGAGTATGCCATCATGTGCTTTATGTATAACCTAATCTTGTATAGTCATATTTTAGGCTGTTTTTAAATTGTTATGTATATAAGCCACTAACAAAAATCCAAGAGCCTATTTTTTTTGTTTGTTTTTTTTGCTTGAATTACTTACTTAGGCTTAATTATTTTGAATCAAATTATTTTGAAAAGTATGAAACTATAGTTTTAAAAATTAATTGCCATATTATTTTCCAAAAGGATATTATAAGCAATATAGTTTCCCTAACAGAATTATGGTGCCATTTTGGTTTTATTTTTATTATTTGTTAATTTTTCAGTGGTATATAAACATTACCAGATGTTCATAACTTATTTTTTCTTGTGTTAATTGTTTATATTATTTCCACTTTAAAAAATTGAAGTGACTAAATTACAGATCTTATTTAAAAATGCATTTCTTAATGTTCGGTTAAAGACCTGAGGTAACAAATCAACAATAACAAAATCAAGTTTATCTTTGTGTTTACATGAAATATCATCTAATTGGTTTTTACTTTCTGACAACTTGCACTTTGCTTATGAGTCCTGATGGACCACTATAAATAAACCATGTTTGCATTTCAGAAGTCTTAACTTCACATTAAAATGTCAATCTGAGTCAACACTTCTGATAGACTAAACTTTTCTCAATGAATAAAGCAACACTGATTGTAACATTTGGTTTCTTTAATTGATGGTTAAGTGAAGAGATAAACTAATAATGTGCCTTTATGCTTTACAGAACATATTAGTCTATGTATAGATTATTATTAAGATCTGTGCATTAAAGGTAAGTTTCTGGGAGTGGTATAAGGAGGATAAATTGAAAAATTATATATATTAAATATATATACATATTTTCTAATTCAGTTTATGATATCTATAAATAATTTATTCAAAAAACCTAGTATCACTTTGAATGTAGGAACATTTTCATAATACTCCTAATACTCATAATACTCTTGCATAAATTCATATGTCAATGATTTAGTTACAGAGTTAATAGATTTAAAATAATTCTCAGATAAACCTTTTGTAAATTTTGCAGAAGAAACAAAATTCCAGTGTCAATAATAATTATTTCTTGTGTCAAAAAATCTTTATAATCCCTTCTCATCAATGTTGATTTTACTAAAGGGCTTATAATGTCAGATAAAAGTTGTTGAAGGTGTCATTAAGTTTCTATATACATTAATTGTATTAAACATTTTGTTATAAATACAACCCTTAATTATTTTTGTTCATTGATCATCATCATGATATCTATCCAGGTGAGTGGCTTGAGATGTAAAGAAGTTAAGTAAACCAGAACATTAAAATACTAATAACAGAAAAATATTGTATAGTTTTTTGTGTTCTCGAGAATATATTAATATAACTTTTCAGAGACTGCAATATATAACTAGAGTATTGCTAGATTAAGAGGAGTCATCTATCATTGCTCAACTATAGTCCAATGCCTGTGGGTATATTATTAAGCAAAATAAAGTATATAACTCAAATAAAGGTAGAAAAAAAATAAAAGAACAAAACTAAAGTCCCAATATATTTAATGGGATCCTGGGAATTTAGCAAGTCATAAATGATGATAACTGAAGAAAAAGTTTAAAGCTACACAGAAATGTAGATGATTTAATTCTCATTTCCTAGAGGTCATTGCCTTGAAGGTTAAGTAAGTAAGGTTTAAAGCTGATGTGAAAACTGCTGCCTAGGCTTGAATTAAGGTCTGATGGCTGTACACCAAAACTTTAATATTTTCTTTCAATTTAGAATGCAAATGAAAACTAAAATCTTTCCTAATGAGAATATTAGTAATACAGGAATTTGATGAGGTAGTAAGAACCATGAGAATATTGCCTTTTTCTATTTAACTTTCTTTTCCTAATAGTATTACATGTCAAAATAATATACTTAAAAACAAAACAAAACCTACCTTTAAGTGCCAATTGGCACACAAAGCACTTGGGCTTTCATGACACAAATTTTGAATAACACAAAGTGCAGGAGACATTTCCGGAGAAGATTAAAGAGGGTACCTGCTCTATTCGAGTAAGTGGGTACTCAACAGAAAACAAGGGGGTTAAATACGTAAAGATGTTCTGAAACATATACCAGTCCTTTCCCTCTCTGTTTGAAAAACATTAATAGCTAGGCCTTTATTCTCTAGGCAAAACAGGTCCTTCTTTAGAGAAAATACTAGAGACATCACCATTAGTTATTTCCAGCTAGATACTTTACAAGCAAATCTAGTTGATAAGCCCCACCAACATGTTTAGAGCTTCCAGTTGGCTTTATAGCATCTCACTCTTAAAGATGAGATGGTAAGCAAGGATCACAATGCGTGTAAGGAAAGCAGTGACAAACAAATTTTAAAAAGTTATTTAAAGTATTATCATTAGTATAAGCAATGAACTGTTATTCAGTATTATGGGGTCTACCGAATTTGGGGCAAAAGCCAATTTTTATTTATTTTTTAAAATTTTATTTATTTATTTATTAAAGATTTCTTTTATTATTTTCAGAAAGAGGGGAAGGAAGGGAGGCAGAGAGGGAGAGAGACATCAATGTATGGTTGCCTTTCACCTGCCTCCAGCTGCAGAGCTGGCTGGAGACCTGGTTTGCAACCTGGTTTGTGTGCCCTGGCTGGGAACTGAACCAGTGACCTTTGGGTTTATAGGCTGGCACCTTATCTACGGTGCCACCAGCCAGGGCTGCAAGAGCCAATTTTTAATATGTTCTCCATACTCTGTATTCAGTGACCATGTTTTGGTGCCTTGGAACCTGACATTGTGAAATTATTTATAACCACTAAAATCAACTAACTCTGAAAATACAATGCTATCATTAATATTCTCAGAAACATACAGGAAGTGTAAAATCTATAAACAGGAAGAGGATGGTATATTTTTAATAAAAAAAAAACAACAACAGAAACTAAAATCAAAATTAAAAACATGAAACCAGCTAAAATTCATGAGTTTTCTAATTGGACTCACTTACTAAATATGCAGAAACATGGGTGAAAAGAGATTCACAAGGTGATACATCATCACTGAATTTCAAATTATGAACATACAAGAAAATCCTACAAGCTTACATAGAGAAAAAAATTTGTCTTATACAAAGACTGTAAGAAGGAAAACAGTGCTCGCTTCGGCAGCACATATACTAAAATTGGAACGATACAGAGAAGATTAGCATGGCCCCTGCGCAAGGATGACACGCAAATTCGTAAAGTGTTCCATATTTAAAAAAAAAAAAAAAGAAGGAAAACAATAATTTTTGCTGTTTCAATTGCAGCACAGGAAGCTTAAAGTCATAAAAGCAGTATCATCAAATTACTGAGCGAAAGTGATTTACAATCTAGAATTCTGTCTCTAATCAGTAAAACAAAGATAAAGGTAAAGACAAATTCAGACAGCTAGTTAAGACTATTGAGATCCTCAGCCACAATGACAAATTAAACAAACAAAAAAATTAAAAAGGGAAAATACTTATGATGGAATCCAAGAATCAGGGGATTCAAACATGGCAGGGAGGCAAAGACAGAATCCAGGATTATACTGAAGTAAGAAACCTACATAATTGTCATGATGTACAGATAGAGGTTAAAGTCCACATGGGAGAAGGTGAGAAGAGCCAATAGAGGTTCTTTGAGAAGATCCAGTTGATAGTAGACCTGCTGAATCTGAATGTTATTTCAAGATTTAGACACTTGGTAGGATGTTTAAAGTTATATAAGTAAAAAATGATTCAAGGAAACAGCAATATTAAAACAAAGTAAAATTCACTCTGAGGAAAACCAAGATGTTAAGAAAAGAAAACAAATAATTACACTACACTCATGGCTCAGTGATGAACAGTATTCATATAGTCATCATTTTAAACACTAAATAATGTTCTCACCCAAATTTTATGTAACTGCACTGCAGGATGGGAGGAAAGCGTGCTTACTTGTTGGAGATGACAGAGAGAAAGAGAAGAGGATAATAAAATAAAAATCGCCCCTTTTCCCTTGAGAAATTAATAGAAGATATATAATATTGGGATATACCTATAATACTGTGTATGTAATTGGTGATACATTTTAAATATTAGGACAAACCTGACAGTAGGTAACTCTGGGGAGGGAAAAGTATCGGTGATAAACGTTTTTCAGAATAATTTTTATGGAACTGTTTGACCCTTTAAACTATGTCCATGAACAACTTTGCTTTAAAAATACTTGCGTACAGAAAGGCTACACAGTGCAGTGCAATGTTGAAGAGTACTGGAGTCATAGGATGGGCTAGTTCTGGATTAACAAGTAACAAAGTCCACGATAGAGGCATTTAAAAATATCTATGTAAGTCAGTTTCTTGATGTGAAAAAAAAAATAGATGCTACTAAAACTTACTGGTCATTTTTATTTAGAGTTAATGTGTATTCTATGTAACGTGAGTAGAACTTCTTGAAGCATACATGTTGTTGTAACCATTATTGCTAATATTATCACTACTTCATGACTACATCAATGTATCATTTCAATCCTTCATTTCCACCAAAAGAAAAGTTGTTATTTTTTTCTTTCACCAAGGAATATTTATTACATATATGGATATTATAGACATATTTGTATACAAATATAGGTATATGTGAATACTTTAAAAATATTTTTACAATTAAAAGCTTAACACAGATAACATTTTTATCTAGCATGTATTATTTAAAATATAAAGTATAGTTTAGTGTGTGAAGCAATAAAGATAACCTTTTTTTTTTTATAATGCTGCAAGGTCTTTCTTATTTAAATATAGTTAGTGTTTTGTTTTGTTTTTTACTGGTTGATATCAAGTAAGTTCTAGTCTTATATTCTGAAGAAATTAGTGTTGTAATTTTTCAAGTAAGGAAGCAAATCTCTGGTATAATCTAGAAATTGAATCACTAGGTTAAATGATATGCAGTCTAAAATATTTTTTAACAGTTGCTATTGAGTTGTGAAAGTGTCTTCAAATGCAAAACTAAGCATGCTGCCTACTCTGCCAGCTTCTACAGTCTGCACACTTAGTGAATGAAGTTGTGATTTAGAGAGGTACAGAGATACAATACTAGACTTTTCACAAAATCACATGAATCTGTTTTCACCATGCCAATGAGTAGGCCAGCATGGTGCTAGAGTTAATCAATGGACCTCAGTACAGTTATGCTGGACATCAGCACCATGTGCTGTAAGTTTATTAGAAGACACATTTAGAAGAAAACACTTCCCCTGCCCCCAATAAAAAAGAAAACTCAAGATTTTTTTTTCTCGAATTGTCTGATTAATTTCTTTTTTTATTTCTTGCCTACATACATGTTAAACACACATGTCTTATGGGTTAAAGCTATGTTGTTTAGCCCTGGCTGGTGACACAGTGGATAAGGCACTGGCCTACGAACCCAAAGGTCACTGGTTCAATTTTCAGCCAGGGCACATAACCAGGTTGCAAGCCAGGTCTCCAGCCAGGTCTGTAGCTGGAGGCAGGTGAAAGGCAAACATGCATTGATGTCCCTTTCCCTCTCTTCCTCCCTGTGTCTCTAAAAAATAATGAATAAAATCTTTAAATAAATGTTGTTTAAAGTAACATAATCTAATTCTACTTCATTCTTCCCTGCCTGCCATTTTATAATTTTGGGGGGTGGGGAGCATTTGTTCTTGTAGTAATCTAGAGAAGTCTAGATTACTCATGAGGACTCTATAAATGGATGTCTCTATCCTCCCTGTAAAATTATTAATTCATTGTGTATATTGAGCTGGTAAAAGCAGCATAAGGCACAGAAAGTCTGGAAAAAAAAAAAAAGTAAAATTGTTCAATTTATCAAGGTCTAAAATAAACCAAAACCATGGACTAGAAAAAATATAATTTAATGAACAAGTGTTTAAATGAGAAATGACTGAGGTTTTACTGACAGAAAAGTAGATGTGCTCTCCATCAATTTTAAAAAATATTAAGCCTACACTTTCCAGTGAGATATTTAGAGCTACAAGTCAAAAGTGAAATATGCCACTGTGTGCCCATTTCAGACACAGAGAAACAGAAAAATTGAGATGATGTAAAATGTAACAATAACATTGAAGTTGAAGAGTTCAGAGAGACTTCAGATGCCGAAAGTCTGCTGCTCAGACACAGTTCACAATGTTTGTTTGGCTTGAATATGAGTTTAAAATATGCCCTCAATTAAAATGCAAGACATTTCACAAATCCAAGTTTCTGGGTTTTCTTGAACAATCTAAATAGCTGTCACATTGGGTGCACCCTAAGTAGTGCTGCACACCCTCTAGCCTGACACACTCCTTGTCAATATGTAATGACTCCTAGGCATGAGGTCAAGCTTTAGTGCACATACACCACTGTGTTTCCTCTGTTACTTTTCTTCTCCTTGGACAACCAGAAGTGCAGCACAAAAGCAAGGGTTTTGTGTTGGAAGGAGGTTAGGAAGGTCACATTATTGTGGAAATGAAGAATATTCTTTTTAATGTATGCAGTATGCATGCCCAGAAAATTCAATATAGCATTTTTATAAATCCAGCCAAATTTTCGATTTGTTTTTCTTGACTAGAGTCCATCAGCTTTTTGATTTTGTGATATCTCATTTAAGAGAACTTAAGCAGGAATTCTGGTTCTAAAGTCTTCCATGCAAAGCAACCAGAAGAAGAAGACTAAATAAACCCAGCAGTTAGGGACTTCTGGTCAAGGTGGAGGTGTAGGCTACTGCAGCTCTCCTCCTTGCACAACTATAGCAAAAATCACAAGTGAAATACAAAACAACCATTGTCCAGAATCATCAGAAGGTCGAGCTGTATGGAAGACTGACAACCAAAGAATTAAAGAAGTCACATTCATCCAGATGGGTAGTAGGGGTGGAGACACAGAGATGAAGAGATGCAGAGACACAGAGCAGGCAGTCCCACATGTGAGTGGATAAAATCAGGAGGGACACCTTGGGAGCAAGGGATCCCAGCCCCATACCAATCCATAGCCCAGGGTTCCAGTTTCAGAAGATAAGTCCCCTTGACTTCTGACTGTGAAAGCCAGTGGGGCTGGAGAAGCAGAAGAAACCATGGACCTCTCAGGCGTCTACTCTTAAAGGGCCTAAAATAACCTTAGGACTTACATAGACACATTCCCTCTGAGCTCCAGCTGTGGGGCAGCAGCTGGAGGAGCACCAGTGGCACATGGAAAGAAACTGAAGTGTCTGGCATTGGGGTGAGAGCTGGGGGACAACTTCCTCCCTGATAAAGGCCAGGAAGCAGCCACAATCCCTCTCCTGAGCCATCCCCTACACAGAGCCACAGAGGAGACATCCTGCATAAGACTCCATCAAATTGATCCACGCCCTAGCAATTAGATACTGCTCTGCCCCTTCCAACTTACCATTGTACTTTTCTATACTAGGCCGTGCTATTAAGTCAGGAGTCAAAGCAGCTCTACATATAAAGAAACACAGGGAGGCTACAAAAAATGAGGAGACAAAAAAATATGGCCCACAGAAAGAACAAAACAAAACTTCAGAAAAAGAACTAAGAAAAGTGGAAATAAGCAATCTCTCAGATGTAGAGTTTAAAACACGGGTTATTAGGATGCTCAGGGAACTCAATGGGTACTTCAGCAATATAAAAAAGGCTGACACAGAAATGAAGATTACACTAAGTGAAATAAAGAAAACTTTACACTGAATCAACGGTGGAGTGAATTAGGCCAAGAATCAAATCAATGATTTGGAATATAAGGAATAAAAAAACATTCAATCAGAACAGCAAGAAGAAAAATGAGGATAGGTTAAGGAGCCTCTGGGACAACTTCAAACATACCAATGCTTGAATCATCAGGGATGCTGGAAGGAAAAGAGAAAGAGCAAGACATTGAAAATTTATTTGAAAAAATTATGAAAGAAAATTTCCCAATTTGGTGAAGGAATTAGACATGTTAGTCTAGGAAGCACAGAGTTCCAAACAAAATGGTCACTAAGAGGGTAACACTAGGACACATCATAATTAAAATGACAAAGGTTAAAGATTAAGAAAGAATTTTAAAAGTAGCAAGACAAAAGAAGATAGTTACCTACAAAGGACTTCTTCTCATAAGACTGTTAGCTGATTTCTCAAAAGAAACTTTGCAGGCAAGAAAGGACTGTTAAGAAGTTTTAAAAGAGATGAAAAACAAGGACCTGCAACCAAGATTACTCTATCAAGCAAAGCTATCATTTAGAATGGAAGGGCAGATAAAGTGTTTCTCAGGGAAATTAAAGCTAAAGGAGTTCACCATCACCCTTTTATGAAATGTTAAATGGACTTATTTAAGAAAAAGATCAGGCCCTGGATGGTGGCTCAGGCCACTGGTTCGATTCCCCAGTCAGGGCACATAACCAGGTTACAAGCCAGGTCTCCAGCCAGGTCTATAGCTGGAGGCAGGTGAAAGGCAAACCATACATGGATGTTTCTCTCCCTTTCTTCTTTCCTCCCTGCCCTTCTCTCAAAAATAATGAATACAGAATAAATCTTAAAAAAAAAAAAAAAAAAAAAAAAAGATCAAGCCTCTGAACATTGAAATGGCTATAAATTCACAATGAAATTCAAAATTGAATCTGAAAAACAAACTAAACAAAAACCAGGACAGTAACAGAATTATAGATATGGAGATCATTTGAGTTGGGGGTGGGGGATGGGGAAGATTGGGGGAAATGGTCTAGGGATTAAGAAGTACCAACTGGTAGGTTCAGAATAGACAAGGGGATGTTAAGAATGGTATGGGAAATGGAGTAACCAAAAACTTATATGCATGACTCATGGACTTGAAATAAGAGGAGTGGTTTGTTGGAGGGAATGAGGGTTACTGGGTAGAGAAGCAAAAGGAGGAATAATTGAGACAACTGCAATAGCATAATCAATAATATATATATTATATATATACCATATAATAATATATACATAATATATTATTGTGTGTGTACATGTGTGTTTATGTATATATATATTGTGTGTGTGTGTGTGTATACATACATATATATATATATATATATATATATATATATATATATACACAAAACAATGATTAAACATACTCTTACCATATGATCCAGCAGTCATGCCTTTTGGTACTTCCCAAAAGAGTTGAAAAGTTACATTCACAAAAAAACCCTGCACTTGTATATTTATATTACCTTTATGCATAACTGTCAAAACTTGGAAACAGTGAAAATGTCCTTTAGTAGACAAACATACACATAAACTGTGGTACATTCAGACAATGGAATATTTTTCAGCACTAAAAATAAATGAACTGTCAACCCATGAAAAGACATGAAGGAACTGTAAATGCATATTACAATAGTGAAAGAAGATAATTTGAGAAGGCTATGTACTGTATGATTCAAGTGATAATACACTGTGAAAAAGGCAATAATACCACACAGACAATAAAATGATTAGTGATTGCCAGGGATGGGGAAGACAAGGGAGGGCTAAATAGATGAGGCACAGAGAATTTTTAGGGTAGTAATAATATTCTATATGATACTGTAAAATGAGTACAAGTCATTATACATCTTCGTAAACCCATCAAATGTATAATACCAATAATGAAACTTTATGTAAACTGTAGGTCTGAGGTGATATTGATGAGTCAGTGTAGGTTCATCAAATGTAGTAAATGTATAATTATGTTGGGGATGTTGATTATGGAGAAGCCTATGCATCTTTGGGGCAGAGGTTTTGGGACATTTCCATTATTTTTTTTTGTCAGTTTTACTGTAGATCTAAAACAGCTCTCAATTTTTTAAAAACAAACAAGCATTGAGCACATTTTCAGTACAGTAAGAAGTCAGATGAAACTCAATACTCCAATTACCATTGAGTGATACCAAAAGCATCTAAGACTAAAGGATCCCTTTGGAAGCCTGTGCAAGTCATAATGGTTCTGTGAGAAAGAACAAGATGTGTGGAGACAGCCTTGTAATGATAGAGCTTAGAAACTTTCAGCAGGTCCTGGCTGGTAGCACAGTGGATAAGGCGCCGGCCTGCAAACCCAAAGGTCGCAGGTTCGATTCCCCAGCCAGGGCACATAACAAGGTTGCAAACCAGGTCTCCAGTCAGGTCTGTGGCTGGAGGCAGGTGAAAAGCAACCATACATCGATGTCTCTCTCCCTCTCTGCCTCTCTCTCTTGCCCTCTTTCTAAAAATAAATAAAATCTTTTTTTTAAAAAAAGGAAACTTTCAGCAAATATTCACTTTCTGAAGGGATATCTTGGACAGAGAACTGTTCTGAACAGAATTCACTTGATAGTCCTTTACAATCTCTAGAAACATGCTGTCTAGATGGCAGGTGTCAGAAACAGTCAGTAAAATACACTTTCAAATAGGACTACATCACTCAGGAAGTCAAGCACTTTTATCAATAGATGTGACAGTCTAAGAAACCAGAGAGAAGTATGTATGTATATATACTATATATGAGAGAGAGAGAGAAAAAAGCAATAATCATCCTTTCCTAAAAGGTTCTAATCTCATTTGATTTATTGCACACACACGCACACACTGTAACGTATTTAAATAACATAAAAGGACATTTAGAGCCTAAAACATAAGAAAATTTCTAAACTCTTCTGAATCTTCAAGCACATATTTGATATCAATTTTTATTTTAATATTAAAAATTTAACAGATAAATATATGAATAATGTGGAAATAAATGTCTGTTGATGAATGCATAAAGAAATTTAGTATAAATAGTATAAAATACTATTCATCCTTATAAAGAAGGAAATTCTTCCATTTGCAATAATGTGGATGAACCAGAAGGACATTGTGCTAAAGGAAATAAGTCAAGAATAGAAAAACAAATACTGTATGATGTCACTAACATGTAAATTCAGATATAGTCAATTTTGTAAAAGCAGAGAGTAGAATAATGGTTGCCAGGGCTGGAAAAAGAGGGAAATAAGATGTTGGTCAAGCAGAACAAAATTCACTTATGCAAGGTGAATAACTTTCGGAGATTTAAAGTATAATCCTGTGACTACAGTTCATCACATTGTATTGCATACTGGAAATTTGCTAAGGGATTAGATCTTAAGGGTTCTCATCATACATACTACATAAAAAAACATGATAATTGTATGAGGTTAAGAATATGTTAAGTTGCTTGAATGTGGTGATTACTTTGCAATGTATATTAAATCATCAAGTTGTAAATCTTAAATATATATACATTTAAATGATCAATTATATGTCAAATAAAACTAAAAATAAATATTGGATTTTGATTAAATAATGTTAAAATGTTAGAAGAAATCTAGGAACACTTCATTATATAATTTAGTGGGATTTATTTCAGAACTAGACTGGTTCAATAGTAAGGTATCTATTAACATAATTTACATTACTTGGAAAGTATCAAAATACTATCTGAGCCTCTCTGTATATGGTAAGATTTCCTTTTACAAAATTTAATTTCATGGCTTATGGAAAAAACAAAGAAATAAAAATATATAAAAGTCTCCTTAGCATGATAAAATGTATTAGTTCTTGCTCAAAAGCTAGTATTATTCATAATGGAAAGATAGTAGTAGCATCTAGTAGTATCATCACTCAGGTCAATAAAAAGACAAAAATACACCCTACTATATTACCAATATTATTCAAAAATTCCCTGAAGCCTTATCCAATAAAATTAGAAAAGATGTAAGACATAAACTTTGAAGATGGATTACTAACCAGTTAAAGGGAATCAAGTAAAGGTAACATTATTGTAGCATGAAAAATTAGCATATGCTAATAACTAATAATAAAACAATGAATTTCATATACTCAAATAACTTTAAGTCAAAAGAAACATGATGCAAGAAATGTCCCATTTATATTAGTAATTAATAATAAAAATTTCATTGAAAAATAAAATTTGCAAGAAATTATTCCAATTCCACACTAAAAATATTCTAGGATCACCGTTGCTGTGCAGAGTTCCATTTAAATGTATGAAATATTTGTTCTAGTTCAGAGAAATATGTTATTGGAATCTTGATAGAAATTGCATTGAATCTATAGATTACTTTGGATAGTATGAACATTTTAATGATAGTAATTCTTCCAATCCATGAACATAGTATGTGCTTCCACTTATTTGTGTCTTCTTCAATTTCTTTCTTCAGTGTCCTATAATTTTCTGACTATAGGTCTTTTATATCCTTAGTTAGGTTTGTTCTTGGTATTTTATTCTTTTTGAAGCAATTGTGAATAGGATTGTTTTCTAAATTTCCCTTCCTGTTAGTCCATTTTTGCCATGTAAAAATGCAACTGATTTACAGATATTAATTTTGTATCCTGCTACTTTGCTGAACTCATTTATCAGTTCTAGTAGTTTCTTGGTGGAATCATTAGGGTTCTCTATGTACAATATCATGTCATCTGCAAATAAAGATAATTTTACTACCTTTGGATGACTTTTATCTCTTATTCTTGTCTGATTACTATGGCTAGGACTTCCAGTGCTGTGTTTAAGAAATCATGCTGTATCATGCTATCTAATACCAAACTAAACTATAAAGACATAGTAATTTAAACAGCATGGTATGGGCATAAAAGGAGGCACATAGATCAATGAAATAAAATAGAGATACGAGAAAGAAACCCACAACTTAAAAGTAAATTAATATTTGACAGAGGAAGCAAGCACATACAATGGGCTAAACAGAGTTTTTTCAATAAATGATGTTGGGAAAATTGAACAGATACATTCAGAAAAATGAAACTAGACCATGCTCTAATACCAAATACAAGAATAAATTAAAAATGGATTAGAGACTTAACCATTGGACCTGAAACCATAAAAATCATAGATGAAAACATAGGTAGTAAAATCTCCAGCATTGGTCCTTGCAATATTTTATTGGCTGTATCTCCCTAGGCAAGGGAAACAACAAACAAAAATATAAACAAATTTGACTATATCAAACTAATTGTTTTTGCATAGCAAAGGAAAACATCAATAAAATAAAAAGGCAACTTACAGAATGGGAGGACATATTTGCTGATAAACCTGATAAAAGGTAATATCCCAAATTTGTAAAGACCTTACAAAACTTTACACCAAAAAAATAAACAATCCAATTAAATTGGGCGTTTAAAATGCTGAATAGGCATTTTTCCAAAGAGGATGTATAGATGGACAATAGACATATGAAAATGCTCCACATCAATAATCATTAGAGAAATACAAATTAAAACCACAATGAGATATCACTTCACACCTGTCAGATGGCTATCATCAATAAATCAACAAAAAACAAGTGCTGGTGAGGATGTGGAGAAAATGGGAAACCTTTGGTACTGTTGGTGGGAATGAAGACAGGTGCAATTACTGTGGAAAGCAGTATGAAGACACCTCAAAAGATTTTAAATGAATCTGCTTTTTGACTGACCTATCCCACTTCTGGGAGTATATATGAAGGAACCCAAAACACTAGTTAGGAAGAAAATAAGCACCCCTATGTTCACTGCAGCATTATTTACAATCATCAGGCTATGGGAGTAGCCAAAGTGTCCATCAGTAGATGAATGAATAAAACAACTATGGCACATTTACCCAATAAAATATTACTCAGCAGTAAAATGAAGAAAATTCTACCCTTTGTGACAGTATGAATAGACCTGGAGAACATTATGCTAAGTGAAATAAGCCAGTCACAGAAAGGCAAATATGATATGATTTCACTTATATGTGGAATCTAATGAACAAAATGAATTGACAAGCAAAGTAGAGATAGACTCTCAGTGAGAACAGGATGACAGCTAAAGGAACAGAGAGGAGGTGGAGGAACTGATCAAAAGGGAAAAATAATCCTCATGAACATGGACAACAGTGTGTAGTGATTGGCGAGTGGGGAGTTGGGAAGAGGATTAGGGATAAAAGGGAACCAAATGGAAAAAAAAAATACAATACAATAAAGGCATTTTAAAGTGTTCCTGATCATCAGGATTTTATCTGAAATTTCTAGTGGTCACTATTAAATGCTTTATTACCCATCTCAAACCTCTAGGTCTGTCCTCCGTCTATGCATCTGGTTCATTCTGGCCCATGAAATAAGAGAGAAAGTTACTTGTACCACTTCCAGCCCTGGCCAGTGAAAAGTCTATGGGTAGTTCTCTATCACTCTTCTAATTTGTGGCCATCTTGGAGGAGGATTTGTTTGAGATGGTGGGTCTAAAGATGGGAGTAATTTGGATTGTTGAGTTATACTGTTGAATAGATCTACGTTGGGAGTTATTTGGACATGGTGAAATTTGTGGGAATAGAACAGAAAAAACAAAACAAAATAAAATATAACCAAACAAATGTTTCTTTAAGCCACTGAAATTTATTATTGTTTGACTTTACTAATTAATCATCTAATTCTGACTCATAAAGAGGAAAGTTGGTATAGATGTGATATGTTTTCTGAACAGCAATAAAATCTTTGGCATTGACTTAACAGTCAAAACTACTACAAGTGTAATACTTAAAATATAAATGCAATATGGAATTAATAATTCATTAAAATATAGAAATGCTTAGATTAGATTAAATTTAAAATCTGCTTATATGCTATTTATACATTAAACAACCAAAAATATAAAACAGTTTGAATGTATAAGGTAAAGATATCTTGGCCAAATAAAAACAAAAAGAAGTTCATTATTAGCATTTTTATTTAATATGGTAGCTGTGGACCTATGCTTGAGCACCAAAAGATAATAAAAGGTATATAATTTTGAAAGATCCTACAACTACTTCAAGAAACAGTATCATTCACAATTATTTTTGTTTTCATAAAAGCATGAGATCTTACTGACAAATTGATACTATTACTAAAAGTAGTTAGTATATTTTCTAAACTTACATAAATAATTTTTTCTTTTCTTTTTTTAAAAAAGGTTTTATTCATTATTTTTAGAGAGAAAAGTAGGGAGGGAGGAATAAAGGTAGAGAAGCATCAGTGTATGGTTGCCTTTCACCTGCCTCCAGCTATGAACCTGGCTGGAGACATGGCTTGCAACCTGGTTACGTGCCCTGGCTGAGAATTGAACCAATGACCTCTGGGTTTGCAGGCTGGTGCCTATCCACTGAGCTATATAAATAATTAAAAAAAGAAAAATACATTTTAATACATCATTAAGAACCATTTCGTATATATAATACCACTTATAATAGTAGTGATCATTATAAAATATCTAAGATTAATTTCAACAAGAGCTATGCAATGTTTATGAAGAATATTAAAGCTTTATTAAGACATTAAAAGTAAATGCTATATTGAAATGTATAACATTTCATAAGCATGATAATTATCCTCATATTATTTTATTAATTTCCCATAATTTCAATAAAGATTCTTTCGGGACATGATTGGTGTGGTTCAGAGAGTTGGGCATCACCCCACAACTGAAAGATTGCCAGTTTGATTCTCAGTCAGGGAACATGCCTGGGTTGTGGACCAGATCTCTGGTTGGGGGTGTACAAGAAGCAACTGATGGATATTTCTCTCTTTTCTCTCTGCCTTTCCCTCTTTCTAAAAATAAATAAAATTAACATTTTTTAAAAATAAGATTCTTTCATTATTTTAAAATTTGGCAAGTAAATTCTCACCATTATATAAAACAGCAAATGGCTAAGATCAGCCCAAAAATTTCTGTACAAGAATAATTTAGTAAGGCTTACCCTAACAAATATTAAGTTGTGATATAAAGCTCTAGTAACTAAGATAATAAACAGTATCTTAGACATAAATAGTTTGCAGTGATTAGATACTAAACAAAGTAAAATTCTAACCTCATACCCTAAACAAAAAAATGTAAAGAGTATACAAAAACACATACCATAAAAATTGGTTATTCTAATTCATTAAATAGGTATAAATTGCAAAATAATTTGGCAATATTGAAAAAATTGAAGATGCACTTAATATACGATTTACTAATTACACCTAAAGTTATAGATCACAAAATTTTTTCGCGCATTAGTATTGAGAGACATAGATATATAAGAATGTTTCTAATAGCAGTAATTTTAAGTAGTAAAAAAAGTGGTAGAAAATTAAATGGCCATCAACAGGATAATTGGTACACAAACTGTAGCTCTTCATACAATAAATTTGTATGGAGAAGTGGAAATAAATTAAATCTCAGAAATGTAATATTGAACAAATAAGAGAGCTGAATAATAGTGTATGTATGAGAATATATTTCATAAAAATATTTGTATAAAACAATAACATAGGTTTTATATGTACATACTTAAACAGAAATTTTAAAAATTATTAGATGAGAATAATAACAGCTCAATTTTTTAAATTGGTTAAGTATGATAAGTGGAGGACTGGAATGATATTTTGATGGCAACATTGATGATTTTAACATTATCTGTAAGCTGGGTTGTGAATACATAGGCTTTTTATACAAATTCTTAGTCTTTAAAAAATTCTAACATATTTCATAATGTTTTTTTAGAAATAAGGTTAAAGTTTGATGTGATTAGATATAAAAGACACAATTAACAATTCAATAAAATTTTAAAAGAGTAAATGTTAAGATTAAATGTGTAAGATAACTTTTAGTTTTTAGGAAAAACTTTCTTCTATTAAATCATGACATGAATATGAAAAGGTTATACTATAAAAATAATCCTGAATGATTTGCATGTATCTTAAATGAATAATTAATGTTCTCAAGAGAAAAGTTTGAGCTAATTATAAATTAAACCACTTCTATAAAAGTACATGAAAGGATAAAAGAAATGTTATGTAAATCTGAATTTGCAGGTGTTATGTACCTTTTGCCTTAAATTTCTAAAGAGCAAGACCTAAGTTGCATTTTTCATAAAACATCTATTTTTGTTAAAAAGTGGTAAACTAGGCAGCCTAAACAATGATTCAAGAACATAAAATCAGTAGATGACTGATTAAAGTTTTAATAGGAGCCAGTTAGATATCCTTGAACTTAATTTAGCCAAGTCATCCTGACTTACGTTTTTGTACTTTGTCTTTTTTAGTAAGTATCAGAGCTACAATAGGTTGAAATATGAGTATATGTGAACTAGCCTTGTCAAGATAACTTCTAAACATAATGAGTGTGATTTGGCAAACCTTGGTAAGCACAGGTCATTTTGTGAACCTACTCTGTTTCAAGACCATGATGATACCATTGGATTCAAATGATCATCCTTGAGCAGTTGCTCCCCAAAAGGAATTTACCTCTATTAAACTCATGCAGGACAGTTCTTCTTTTTTAATAAGATGTTTATGATAAAATACTACATACATTTAGAATTGACTAGTCCTGGATATCTCTGCTTTATACTGTCACCTAGATTAAGAAGTACAAACTTCCAGCTATAAAATACGTCATAGGGATGGTAAAGTACAACACAGAGAATAGAGTCAATACCATTGTAATAACTATATACAGTGTCAGATGGGTACTAGACTTAGTGTAGTGATCACTTTATAAGGTATATATTCATATTCATATTGAATCATTATGTTGTACACCTGAAACTAATACTGTTTATCAGTTATAATTTAAAATAAGTTAATAAAATAAAATAAAAGGCCTCAAAATTATATGGATCTTATTTTAAAAAATTATGTCACCTGGCTAAAAAGTTTCTGACAAGCTTTGGAACTTCCACCACTAATAATTTTGAAGATTAGAAAAGACAAAATTTTATGACAGCCGAAATGATTACTGATCAACAGCCTATTTTCCAAATCGGTGAATTAGCTTTAAAACTTCAAAATCTACAATCATAGTAATACATAGGCTTTCTATAAAACAGACTAAACTCAAAAGGTAGAAAATATTTTGTACACTTATTGTTCTTCATTTTTAAAGTAGAGGCTTAGAATCAGTGGTGTTACAGATACATTTCATGGTGGCCCCTATTACTCCTGCCTTCTGGTATTTATTCTGGGTTCTAAGCAGTAGAATATGACAAAAGTGATACAATGTTATAATCAAATTACCTTACATGAGACACCCTCTTCTAGTAAACTCACTTTTGAGACTTTTCTTGCTAGATTAAAGAAGGAAATCCTCAGTTTGGGAAAGCACCTAGCTAGGTTAACTTGTTGACACACTTAAGGAGCAGAGGGTTGGCTTTAGCCAATAGCCCATAGGAAGATGGTGTCCTCAGTCCTACAACTGCATGGAAAGAATCCTGCTAGCAGTTTCAGTGAGCTTAGAGGTGGGTCCTTCCTCAATTGTGTCTTCAGATGAGAACACTGCTTAGCCTATCTTAAATGCAGACTTCCAAGGATTTAGGCAGAATTACCCAAGTTGGGCAATAGGTGTGTGTCATTTTAAGCTGCTAAGTTTTTGATAATTTGCTATGCAGAAATATATAATTAATAGAGATGGTAACCAAAAAATTAACCAGTCTTGTGCTTTTGCATTTTGGATAAATGGTATGCGTAAGTACAGTATTATAGGCAGGACAGGTAGATAGCTGAAGATCAGTGATAGTAGTGTATTCTAGGATATGAAGTTTTTTCAAAACACATAAGTTCAAATATCAGAAAAATGCACTGGAAGTAAAAGAGCTTCCCGAGTTAACAGAGAAGTGCTGCACTAGGTGATCATTGTTTGCTAGTGAGGTCACTGTATCAGAATCTGTGCACATCAGCTCATTCTCGGTTTATAAATGAGAGAGCCAATTGCACCTTATATTTTAGAGCAGGCATTGGAAAACTATGTCTTGCAGGCCAAGATTGACTCCCCTACTTGTTTTTTGGTAAATACACTTTCATTGTCTTTGGCTATAATGATGGAGTGCAGTAGGTATCATAGAGACTATATGGTATGCAGAGCCTCAGATATTCACTACTGGGTTCCTTGCAGAAAACTTTGCTGACTTCTAGGTTATAACATGAGGTACAATGGAATCTTCCTACATATGTACACATAGAATAGCAAATATTAAATCTGAATAGACTATTAATAAATAAGAAAACAGAACTTTGAACACATTTTGTAATGCACATCAGAAACTGCTTAATGAAGTCACATGGAAATATTTTATCTATGACAATGACCTAAAGTAACACTTAGGATAGAAAGAAGTCAGGACCAATATTTTTAAAACAAAATTAATGAAAAATATAAGAAATTTTTCTACATATGAAAAGTCATCTTATTTTTTTCATATTAAAAATTTTACACTGTATTATATTTCACAAATGATATACACACAAAGGGAAAACACTATAAAAAGTATCCATGTTGAAAAGATGGGTTGATTATAAAATAAGTTGCTGGAATGACAACAGATTAAAAGTGGAGAGATTTGGGACATAAAATCTTATACCAAATATTTTTTATATTCAGCATAGTACAGAATAAAACAATGGCAAAGAGACGTTCAGTATTTTTAAGAAGGAAAAATAGGCTACACTGTATATAACACATTTCTTCAATGTTTTACTGTTAGGTATAAATTATCCATACCCATATCATGATTGGAAGGATATATGGAGTCATTATCAGCATTATTTCTATGCATAAGGGTTATGGTAAATCTATGTTAATTTTTATCTTTGCTATATTTTCTAAATTTATCATGGTCAACATATATTAATTTTTAAAATAACATTATAAATACATTTGAACTAAATATATCAAAATATTTTCTTTAGATAGCAGTGATATTAATTATATTTTTATTCTAACCTTAACATAGTTTTAATTAAAGTCAGAATTACTTTAACATTTAAAATTATTGCATAACTAGTTCAAAGCCCCATTTGTGTTTTATAATAAAGCTGATTGCATTAGAATATGGAGTGAATTCTATTTGGTGCTCAGGCATGTCAATGCTTAATAGCAGCACCATTTTTGTCATGCTCTTAGTCTTAAAATTGGTTTTTGTATACACAAAGTTTAAGAAACAGTTTTTTAAGCAGTATTAGCTATCTTCCTTTAAGCTGTGATGATTTGATTCTAGATCAATTACTATTGTGAAATAATGTGCTATCTTGGTAAATAATATATGGTCATCATGTTCATTAATGCCAGATCATAAAAATTAAAACTTTTTCCTAGGCAAAGTGGTCATATCCTGCATGTATGATAGGATATTTTATGTTTGGTGCTTAATACAAGCATAAAATGCAATCATAGAATTATATGATTCATATATTTTAGAGAGAGAGAGTAAGGTTTGGATTTCTCTGTGGCATTTTACATTTTTCTAATTGGGAAATGACAGTAGCCTGACCTACAAGGAACAGAGAGTTGAGGTGAGGGGAGTTACATGAAGCTAGACCACTTATCCTGGTCAGGGAGAAAAGGAAGCAGGTAAGGTACATGTCTTTAAAGGAAAAAGAGTCTGAGTGTATGTTGGTTAGAAATGAGGATAGTGCAGAATGGGATAACCAGGCGGTGCTGAATAAGATTACTGCAATTTGCAGGGAGAGACTCAAAGACAAATACAAGAGGTTTGGTAACATAGTCATGGGCATTAAAGCACCTGAGCTTCATAAATCTGGAGTCAGCCAGCACCATTAATCAGAACTCCCTATGTGTAACTTAGTTTATGGGCAAGTAGCTGGCATATGCAATTATTTGTTAAAAAAGGAAAATACAAAAGAAGGAACATAAAACAGTATCAATGCAAAAATGTACTTATTTTTATTTTAAAATAATTTGTTCATGAGAAAAAAGTTATTTTCATGGAAACGTAATAGGGAAATTCAAAATTGTAGCATTTTTCCATTTAAAATGAGTTGTAAAATATCTCAATGTTTGCAGGTCAAGGACAATTACAAATCTAATTATTTTTAATTGAATTGACTATAGAAAACTCTTTCATGTTGCAGACTATAAGGGTTGTTAGTAAATATATTAAAGATTACACATATTAAGAGAACTTGGTAGTGGTGAAAGTAAACAAAAATGCAAGAAACTCCTGATAGCATATTCAATAATACTGTTAATGCAAAGTAGAAACTTGGAAGCAATTGACAAAAGGACTTTAAAAAGAGGGAACATGGGTAAAGTTGCAAGAAAGTAATGTATACTCTAGCTGTTAACACAAAGAAGGGAATAAGTACATTCATACTTCTTGGCATCCTTCTACTTTAAGGTTTTCTGTATTTCAGTTGTTGATGTTCCTAATCCATTAGGGTTTTACTTTTTTGGCAGGGTAAGAACAGAAAAGACTTGATTGTGCCACTATAAACAAAGTTTAAGTAATTATATCTCAAAGGCTTTCCAAAAAGGATTTCTCTCCTTTGGACTTTGAAACTGGATGTTGGGGGAAGTTTCTGGGTAAGGTATTTCTCAGTTTTCATTTTCATTTTTTTAAAAAAGATTTTATTCATTATTTTTAGTGAGAGAGGAAGGGAGGGAGGCAGAGAGGGAGAGAAACATCAATGTATGGTTGCCTTTCACCTGTCTCCAGCTGGGGACCTGGCTGGCGACCTGACTTGTAACTTGGATATGTGCCCTTACTGGGAATTGAACCAATGACACTTGGATTCACAGACTGGTGCTCAATCCACTGAGCCACACCAGCCAGGGCCTTCATTTTCATTTTTGATAAGTTTTTACACTGCTTTCATCACAGATAGATCCAAGTTGGTTTTATTTATTGCATAGCAATCACTCAGAAATTATTGCTGGTGGCTAAAAGGATTTGGTTTTGTTTCAAGTTAGGCAGATTTCAATATATTATAGTTACATTTATATGGCAGCCTTTTACTAACTTGCTTTTACTTGCCCATTCTTTATGTATTACCAGCTAGTTTATCATTCATGTGATACACTTTATAGATTTAATATATTGGAAATTAATGAAAGATTTGTCTAGATTAGCATTTAACTTCAAGTAATGGAAGGGAATAGGTTTCTAGAAATTAAATATATTTAAAAAGTGTTTATGTATAATAAATATACATATATTTATGTTACATCTTTGCCTATATTAACTAAGGTTATCATCACAGCAACTCTGTGAAATGGGAATATTAACATACAAAGATGAGAAAAGTGAAGTGTAAGAATGACAGAATTCATATACTAGATAGTGCGTGGCCAGCGTTTAAACCCAAGCAATCTGACACCAGAGTTTTAGTTCCTTAAATACCTATGGTATAGTGTCTGAAATTGGATCCTGATATCAACTAATGATGGTACAAAAAAAAGCCATGGTCATCTTTCTACCTCTTTCATTCTTTGAAGAGATGCTTGGTCTTTGAGGATTCACTGATAGTTGGCAGATGGTCCTTTTTTGCCTTATAGAGTTGTAGTAAGAAGACTTGCCTTCTAAGATGTGGGTTCTGTGAGACTTAGTTTGATTTGCCTGTGTCCATGGTTGGGAAGAACTGAGGTAGTTCTTTTGTGCATCTTATTTCAAAAAACAAAACCAAACAAAACAAAAACCTAAGGACCATACAATTATGCTGTTACTTATATTTGTCCACTGGTTCATTTTATTGTATTACTAATTGATTTTACTTGTATAAGTAAATAAATATATATACACACATATTCCAACTTGATGACAGGCTTTTTGTCCTCCATTATAACTGGGTAATAAAAAATATATAATTAACCCCAAACCATTATATTGACAAATAAGAGGAAACTTAGGTCCAGAAGGCCTATACAAGTTGTTTGTGACCAGATCTAGATAAGAATTGAGCAGGGCAAACTCTAGGCTAGTTCTCTTCTTACTGTAACAGCTCTCTTTGTACTATTATGATGCTGAATAAAAAGTTAAACTTCACACATTAGGCAACATAATTTTGCAAGTCAGCCCAAAACACAGAATTTATAAGAAGTAAACTCATATTCAAGACAATTTGATTAAATATATTAAAATGTATCTAGATTATCATTGAGAAAATCTACTAATGACACAATTCATGAAGCTTTGGCCAACAAGATAAAATATAGTTTTCCCATGAAATTTCTTTTAGAATTGCTTTTGTTGGATTCATGTGACTTATTCCCATCATGATGAGTGTATACATTTGTGGATTTTACAGAATGATGCAATTTTTAGATGGAAGCAATATAATACAGTGAATGGACTTTTCAGTAAGGCAGGCAAGTGTTCAAATCTTGCCTTTAAATGACATTTTCAATACATGAATCTAGAATTATTTAAACTGCTAAAACTATATTTTCTTATTGTTAGAAAAGAAACCTGATGGGGTACTACTTTATTTAAAGTTATTTATATGAAAGTTTTTGTCACTGCATCATTATGATTCTCTCCATCATTCCAAAGCACTTCTTATCATAGTACTAGGTCTCTCTTTACTCTCTGGAATAAGTACAGAACATAATGTTGCATAGGTATATGTGCTAAATGAATACGTAATAAGATGTGACATAATATGAATTTGATAGTACACATTTAAATATATGTAAATCAAATAATGAGTAATGCTATTTTATATTGACTATAGAAGTGAAAATATCAACAAAATCTTTTCTACATCTGCATATATTTTCATTGAAATGAAATCTAAAACTGGCAAACTAACGTAAACAGAGTACTGAGGCCTAGCATTGCCATGTTATTACATTCTAATTGAATATGATTAGCAATTTATGTAAAATGATTCACTTTGCTGTTTAAGAACTTTAAGCATTTTGAAGCATTACAGAAAACTTCTTTTAAAAAAAGGTAGTTCATGCTAGTGCAGATATATTAGACAGCTTGATAAAGTAGAGAGAAAATGATCGTTGAAGTAAGAATGTCGTGGGTTCAAATCAAATTCTTTAGTCTTGGCATATAAGGAAATGAAGATGGAGTGCAGAAGAAAGGCATAATAAAAAACAATGAAGAAAGATTGATGCAAGACCATAGACAGGGAAAACGAAACAAAAATAAGAGGAAGAAATTAACAAAGAAGATCAAATACTGGGATTCAGCTAAAGGTATGGAGCCAAGAAGTAGTAAAGAAAATAGCAAAAAATAAGGAAAAGATTTATTTCCTCATTTTATACAGAACTGCTGTGGCCAACAAACCTTTGTAAAGAAGGTTTGCACAATTCAAATTAACGGGGAAAGCAACTTATGTTGCTTTTGTCCCTTCCTGGAAATTGATGGTGAGATACAAGACAGCTGGTTCTGTTTTGTTAATTAGTAGATTTTGAAGTAGTTGGTTGTTTTGTTTTGTCAGGGATATTAATGAGTGTTTGAATATGGCAAAAGAGTTTAGAAATTGTATGAGAGTAATAAAGAAAACCTGAAGGGAAAGGAAGAGATCTTAAGGTGGGAAGGGAGTAGAGACACATGGCCATGTAAAAGCCCTCTGTCACTAGACCATAGATTATACATGTCAACACCATGTGAATGATGGTAAATGGAAACTCAAGGGACAGGAGCTAAGTTCCACACCTGGGATGATGTACTAATAATAGAGTATCAGGCCAGCAACGTAAGAATTATGTGATGATCCATAAATGAGCAAACAGAACTAGCAGTGATTATGAAAAACACTATTCCACGGCAGCTGGGATAGATTTTCAGTCAATTATATTGAAAAAATCTAAAAAGATATGGCACCTAAGTTGACATCAAGCTAAAAGGGATTGGAGGCCTACCCTAGGCAAAGTGTCAGCAGAGACTGCCTGACTCCAGCGAGTGACTGCTATTTCTCTCTCTCAGGGCGCTGGGATCACTGGGGAGTTGTGTTTTCAGAGGCAATTCACTTTCTGGCTGTTTTTTCTGATTTTGAAATATCATGTGACCTTATGTCTGTAGGTAACATTTGGGGCATAATCTGTTCTAAATATGTTTACCCGCTTCTCACTCTCCACGTGAATTGTACCTAGTGACAGGAAATTCTTCTATACATCAATATTTATCCACTATGGAATAAGCTTAAGTGATAATAAAATCATTTTCTCTAAAACCTTAACCTTTAAACTACTTTTCATGGACTGTCCAGGAATTTTCAAGTGTGCTAAATTAGAAGAAATGGTAATTAACTAATTTCCATTTTTAACAAGCATTTTACTTGAGCATATCATATATACTGAAAGTATATAAGTCAAAATTAATCACAGTGAACTAATTTCTCTCTGTACATATACATAAACAAGTCTCTCTTGTGAAATACATTATAAAAATAACTTTACATTTCTCCCATGTACCATTAAAAGGTACTTGGTGTGGGAAATTTGGACTTTCCCTTTTTTCCTTAATGAAATCTGGAACTCTGCCTGACTCATTTTTTGATATTAAAAGACTTTCAGTGACTTTAAATTGTAAACACAGTCTCAATCTTGCAATTCAAATTTTATACTCCTAGTAAATAATCAGAACTATGAACTTTTTTTAACATTTGGTCCTCTCCCCTTTTCACAGCCAGGGCCATCATAGGAAGGGTGTTTTCCTCTTTTCTTTTTTTCTGCCCAGGGTATGTCCTTCTTACTGTTCTGTTACAGTTGGTTCTCACCTCAACAGATCAAGCTCAGGGAAACAGGAGTGGAGAAGAGGGTACAGTTTTCCATGGCAGTGGGTATATGTGATTTTTGACAGTCTCTCATGGTACAGCCTGAGTTCTTCAGAGGCCCATTTCACCTTCCTGCTCCTTCCACAACTCCTGAATGGATGCCATACACCTTCTCCTACAGGTGCCTTTTCTTCTTGCAGTCCCTGTTTTTCCTGTACTCTGTGTCCCACAGAGCCTTCTGGGCAGTGTTCATGGTTCCATGGGCAGTCTTTACAAAAACTCTAGCTTCTCTCCTTGGTCCCCAAACATTCTGATACCCGAGTTGAAAGATTTACTTCGCAAATGTCTTCCTCCTGCTCATACACCTCAGGACAGTGGCCATGTCCTCTGGCCTTGTTATGCCTCTGTCTTGTTTCCAATGGCAGCTTAATGAGCTCTGTTTAATACTGGAAATGCATCTCAAGCTAACTGATACATCTCATTGGAACTCCTGTGAATGGACTTGAGGTAAACAGTAGGCGGATAGAAGTCACAGACTAAGAGCAACACTCCAAAAAAAGAAAGCAAACGAAACAAACCTCGAATTTACTTTTTTTTCTCTAGATTGATTTCTACCTTCTATCTGGATTGAGTTTCAATGAGAAAGACCATAATGTCATAAATCTATTCTCAAAAATTTATTTTGAAGGTTTTTATTTTGTCCTATTGTCTTACTTGTAAGGAGCCTCTATTGTATTATGAGTCTTTGATGTATTATTCTGTTGCATAGACATGAGTGTGTATAACAGTTATAAATATGGTGCCCATTCTTTACTTCCTTAAATATATATTATGATCATTTCCCTGTGTTAATAATTTTTCTTTCATAAAATTTTAATGGCTGTAGATTATTCCTTTCTATGAATGCACTATATTTTATATAAAATATTTCCTACTTTGAACAAATTGCCCATGATTACTTCCCCCCAATTTTTACAACTGTTAACCAAGGATTTACTAACATAAATTTTTAGTGAACACGTTCATGTTTATTTCCTTAGGATAAATTCTAAGAAAAATTGCTGAGTCAAATGTATGCACATTTTTAAGAATTTGAGTGTAAATTGCTAAATTGTCCTCTGGAAAGTTTTTTCAGCTGAAGTGTATAAAAGTTACTGTTTAATTTGTCCTTGGCAATAATTCATAGGTGACTTTTTTAGTCTTTCTCAGTTGAGTAAAAATTAAATATCACTGAGAGTTCACCTTCTGTTACTAGTGTGTTAGAAACTATATATATGATATTTTATTTTATTTTAAAAATGTTTTAATTTCTTTACCTTATTTTCTATTGATACATTAATTTTTTATTTAGTTCTGTTTAAATATTAAGGACAGCAAAACTTCTATGTCAGTCAGAATGTAGTTGAAAAATAAAAACCACATTGGTTATTTCAGAGTTTCATACATGAGATAGAGTATAAAAGTATGGGAACCTCTGAAGGAACCAAAAAAGAGGTAGGAATGCTGGAGGAATAAAAAGGATGATGAGAACCCTGACATCAAAAATCCACAAACGCCAGAGAAGGCACATGAGCCCAGGCGCCTGCTGCTGCCCGGTGGTAGAGGCAGCTGCCGCAGCCCCATTCCCATGTTCTTCTCCCTGATTTCACGGTTTTTGCCCTACATTCAATTCTCAGCACAAAAACCAAATTATTTCTTTTAATACGTACAGATTGGGTTGTACAATGCCTCTTTTTATAACCATCTAAAAACTTCTCATCTCATTAAGAGGAAAATCTCTAGACCCCTTATGATAGTCTTCAAGCTCATTTTAGCCTAAATCTCTGACTCTTTTTCCTTTGCTTGGTCACACTGGTCCACTTGCTTGTCTTCAGTTCTGCCCAGCACACAGTTGTTCCAGGGATGTTTTCTTTTCTCCTCTGTCTGGAATAAACTTTCCCCACATATTCCTGTTTCTTGCTTCCTTCACCACTGTCCGCAGTTTTCCTCAAAAATTGCCTTTTTAATGAGGCCATTTTGACTGTCTCATTTCAAACTGGCACCCCAGGCCTGGCACTTCTTATGCCCATTGCTTGATTTATTTTCCTTGATTGCACTTTCCACATCTGATATATACTCTATTTTCCTCACTTACCTGTCTCTTTGAAGAGACAGACAATAAACAAATAAATAAAGAAATTATATGTAGTTTCTTTATTGCTTTATCTTCATGGCCCAGAATGGTGCCAGGCACTTAGAAGAGGCTTAATAAATATTTGTTTAGTTAATGATTTAAAAGATTAGTATATAATTGTAGGTGTATTTCTAGCCTCTGTGGTCTATGTGGTGAATTACTTATCCAAACTTGTACCAGTGCTGTGTTTTATAATGGTTGATCATGTGGAAAAATGGATAGTATCAAGTATATACACTAGAATGACAGCTACTAGTTATTGCTAACTTGGTCATTATAATATCAGATGATAACCCTTAGTTTGCAATTACCACCTGACAGAATGAGAACTCATAAATAAGAAATTAGATTCATTTATATTTGATGAAAATGTTCAATCTTGGAAAAGAAGAATCTGAGGTAGAAATGGAAAGTAGGAGGGACATTTTTTTGAGTGTTCTACCAATACAAATATCAAATTTGTGTTAATTATACTTTGACTGCAGACCTTAAAGAAGGTTTAAAATTTTATCTGTTCTTAAGAAAGATTATTTTAAATTTTGTGTATATTCTATAGGAGTTTTCTCTTTATATGTTAAAATTTATTTTATTATTGAATTTATTCGGGTGACTTTGGTTAGTAAACTTACATAGGTTTCGGGTGTACAATTCTACAATACATCATCTATAGATTGTATTCTGTGTTCACCGCCCCCAAGTCAAGTCTCCTCTCATCTCCATTTATCCCTCCCTTTACCCTCTTCTACTTCCCTCACCCCCTTTCCCTCTGGTAGTCACCATATTGTTATCTGCATCCATGAGTCTTTTTGTTGTCTTTGCTAATATTCACACTTAACACTGCATGTAGTCAGAAGAATAGTCTTGAAGTTTTATTATTTTCTACATTTCTTCAAAACTTTAAAACTCATTCCTATGTTAACAATTCCCCATCAACCTGAGGATTTTAGAGATCCAAGATATATTCAAGGAGAGGTTTATTTCTTCAGGGACATAGTAGCTCAAAAGTTATCCAAAAGCATTTTTGTCTGAAGCTAGTGTGCCATTGGGGGATTTGTGCAGGCTGCCTTAATCTCTCCAGGTAATGGAGTGAAGATGTGAGTAATGAAAGAAGTATGCTCAAAATCAGGTACTGGCAAACTGTTCTGTAAAGGACAGAATGTAAATAATTTAGGCTTTGTGGGCCATACCAGCTCTCTCACAACCACTCAGTACTACTATTATAGAATGAAAGCATCCATAGACAATACATAAATGAGTGAGTGTAGCTATTCTTTAATAAAACATTATTTTAGACACTGAAATCTGAATTTCATATAACTCTCGTGTCATGAAATGTAATTCTGCTTTTGAGTTTTTTAGACCTTTTAAAACGGTGAAAACCATTATTTGCTTACAGGTTATTTATAAACATAAGGCAGGCTCAGTTTGCTTTCAGCCATTTGTTTCCATTGACCATCATTTGCTGACCTTTACTAGAAACACTTAAAATTCTATTTCTCATCACAGTATTTACCCAACAATTGAGCAACTGATGGTTAATGACCATCATGTCTTACTTAAGTGACACCATAAATCTGATTCTGGGCCAGTGTGACCACATCGATTTTCCAAATGTTTTTTTGCCTTCTCTTGATACTGTTATTTCTACTGTAGAAACTATGTGGATTAGTCCAAAGCCACAGAGGCATTATTTCTACAGTTTCTAAACAAAATGTATTCCTTACCTTTGTTTAGTGAGGGAAAATGTCCTTGTATTCTTACAAGGATGTCTTTGCTTTTCCCCACACTATGGATTCATTTTTCTGCCTTGGAGAGTACAAAGAGCATTTCTATAAGCAGATGAAGTGAATGTAAATTTTAGTAAAATAAAAAGTATGATATAATGTAAGGTGAGCACTAACATCCTCCCTCTCTCTGCCATATTTGTGTGTCATGAAAGCTTTACCTGTATCGAAAATTTCAGAGAGTAAACTGGAAAATACTAGTTCTAGGAAGTCAGGAGGAAGATATGTTTTATTTAATAAAACATTTGTACATCAATTCCTTAAGAGTAATCTACAAGTACACAATTTTGTATATATGTACTTAAAGAAAAATGTTTAGGATAGAATGAAATACTGATGCCCACTCTTCTTTTTTGTCTTATAATTTGAGAAATGCATAATTTGAAGCTAAAGCCTAAAAAAGGAATGAGTTGCAGCCCTGGCTGGTGGCACAGTGGATAAGGCGCTGGCCTGGGAACCCAAAGGTTGCTGGTTCGATTCCCCAGCCAGGGCACATAACCAGGTTGCAAGCCAGGTCTCCAGCCAGGTCTGTAGCTGGAGGCAGGTGAAAGGCAGCCATACATTGATGTCTCTCTCTCTCTGCCTCTCTCCCTTCCCCTCTCTCTAAAAAATAATAAATAAAATCTTAAAAAAAAAGAATTAGTTGCTTATTTCAGCAAGAAAAGAAAGCAAAATGATAAAGTAGAAATGTAACATTTATTTTGAATAATTTGAAAGGTTTTCTAACCATGTAATGTATTGATTGAAAGCATTATAAGTTCTTTAGTAATTGTAAATAAAATTGTCTTATTGAAATTAACAAATATTCTGTACATTTTAAAAGGTAAATAGTTTATTTGGCATTGACCACTATAAGGGGGAAAAGTTTAGGGTATTACTGATAAATTATTCTCTTATGGTTATTTTTATCCTGGATTTACAGCATGAAATGTACATCCTGATTTTTCAGGCACATAACACAAGCAGCCTTAGTCAAATAAAATATAAATTATTTCACATTGGTTGGAAAATTATTTTTCACATTTGATAGAGTTTTGACTTGTTTAACATATGCCTGGGGCTTATGTTGAGTAGTTTGAATTTTTAAAAATAATATGTATTTTACTGTGTATACACAGACCCATTGAGCACAATCAAAAACACATTTAAAATGTACAATGCCATGCAAGATCCATGACTTAATATAACTGACCTGAAAGTAGTAATTACGTATTTATCTCTCAAGCTAGTCAGCAAAAGGAAAGATGAATATATCTATTGAAATGTTTTAATCAGTTTGCATTCTACACCCAACATTGTAGTTGGATAAAGTCCAATGCAACTTTGTCTTCCTCATATTTATCAAAGCAGAAGTAGAATAAAAGCAAAAAGAAAAAAAAAAAGACTTGTCAAAAGTAGAAAATCTTATAGTTAACTATTTTTGTCACTGAGGCTTTTTTCTAAGACCTCACACTTGGCTACAGAAAAACAAGGTGGTTTCCATCTTTCAAGACAGAATGCAGAGCGCTGTTCATCGGGCCAGCTGGCCGACTGAATTCCTTGGTAAAAGGAAGCCTCTGGCCAGCTACCTGTGATATAATAAATGACCTGATCTGATTGTCAATGAATGGAGATCTGATGTTAGAGCACTTTGGGGATGGAGAAATTAGTTATTTTTCTTCAACTCTTGACCCTAAAAATATGAAAGCTCTGAAAAGTGTACCACAAATCTCTAGAGAATTACACTATAGCAAGCAGTGGTGTGTTTCTCATTTGCCTAATGTTATGAATCATTTATTTATTTACAAAGGAATTTTCATTATTAAACATTTATTATGTCTGATTTTAAATATAACACATGGTTATTTGGATAATATGGCCAAGTTTAAAGGAAAGAAATTACAGCTATCCATAATTTCATTACCTACATATAGCCATTGCTAAAATGTCATACATTAATCAGCTTTCCTCCTGCATTTGCAAATTATACTACATGCTGTGTATGTTTTATATGCTGCTTCTTCATATTATAGCATAAGCAATTTATTGGGTCATAACATTTCTTATAAATACTATTTAAATACTAAGTATTATAAAAACATTTGTTCATTAAATGTATCTATACACCAATATTTTTTGAAACTTTAATATAATTTTTTTAATATCTAGATTTGCTTATAATCACTACTTCAGTTTTCCACAGTTATAATCAAAATGACATGAACTGTAATTTTTATATAGTTAAGCTGTTTTTTATAAAGATTTTATTTATTATTTTTAGAGAGAGGGCAGGGAGAGAGGCAGAGAATGAGAGAGACATCAATATATGGTTGCGTTTCATCTGCCTCCAGCCATGGAACTGGTTGGAGACCTGGCTTGCAGCCTGGTTATGTGCCCTGGCCTGGGAATTGAACCAGCGACTTCTGGGTTCGCAGGTTGGCACCTTATTTACTAGCCACATAGCCACTAGCCAGGGCTAAGCTGTTGTTTTTAATTTTTATAGTTGCTGCCCTGGTCAATTTATTTTTAAAAAATTCTATGTCAGGGACAGCTTTCAAAAAAAAAAAAGAGAAAGAAAGAAAGAAAAAGAAAAATGTTAATGCTCTTCACTGAGAATCTGCATAGAACAAGTAGGGACTCAACCAACATGTTGTTTTACGCTCTTTATGGATCCTAGTTGATGTGGACTTTCTTTGCCTGAGCATGTGTGTTTCATACATTCTCTTCATTAGAATGTTTTTAAGTTTTGTTCAATCTTGGGTAACAAAATTTATTCAGATAAGCTCATTTGTATTAGTATATAGTAATTTATGGATAGTTTTCTCTAAAGATGTGATATGAGCTAACCACTCCTCTACATAACCCTCCCATAATTGGTTCAATCATATATTTTGTTTTGAATTCCATTCTCTGGTTCCCAGTTTTTCATCAGTTTCAATCATTCCTACTAGAACAGTAATCCTGAGTAAAAATAAATATATTCATTAAGCAGAATTTCATGAATAGCAAGTGCCTTTGAGAGTTGTAGGCAATAGGGATGCAGGAGAACACATGGCATTGACCATCGACCAGGAGAACACATGACCTCTTCTATTGTCAAACTATTAACATTTGGGGAGGGGATAAAAAGGGTATTGGGTAAAAAAATAGCTGAAAAATATCAGATAGAAGTTCATTCAAATGAGAATTAATACATTTGATAGAATGACAACTTAAGATTATGTGCTCAGAGAAGGCAACAATGAAGAGATGACATTTAGTCAGCAATCTCAATGTCATAAGAGTGAGCCTTGAGAAGACCAGAAATACAAGACAGAGGAAACAGCTAGTACAAATGTTCTAGGGTAAGGAACAGCTTGGTAGTTCAAGGAATATAAAGAAGGCGCATAGGATTAGGGCTTAGTAAATAAGAGAGAAAATATGGAAAATAGATTATAGAACAAATATGGGGTCAGATAAGATATGAAAATTTAATTAGGATGAGAATTTAGTTTTCTTTCCATTTTTATGAAGAATCCATTAAAAAGTTTTAGAGAGATCAGTCATATAATATGAAAGCTAGCTATACAACTACAGTTTCTTCATTATGCATGGCTTATAAGGACCTAAGAGGAAAAATAGGGAGATATTTACTAGTTGTGGTAGATAACAACCACAAAAAAGATGAAGGCTTGGATTTGATTTGCAACAATGCAGATGGAAACAAGAAGACAGAAATGAGACATGTTTTTGAAGGTACAAGATAAGTTAATGGATTCTACCTAGAAGGAGAAGATTTTTGGCTCAAAAATATTGGCAATTTGTATGCTTTTCACTGAAATGGGAAGGACTGGGAGTAGAACAAGTTGGTGGAAGTAAACCAAGAGACTATTTTGGACATGTTAACTTCTGGATGTAAATTAATGGATATATTAATGAGGCAGCTTAACATATGACCCTGGAAAATTGAAGACAGATAAGAACAGGCAATGCTGGACATAAAGTTGTAGAAGTTACTTCCCTATAAATGTCTTTGAAATCCATGAAGTAAAAATATATTATCTGTTGAAACCACACTCAGCTTGCAATATTCCCCCAAACCCCAACATATGCCATTGGACTTGGAAAATTCAGGTTTCACATACCAACTCATCCAACTACTTATTTTCATAGCTTGGCTTTTTCAATGCCTAGTGATCTTCACCTTATTGTACTTTGTCACTTATTTCCACAGTTTCATTCTGGACCTTGGGCCAGGTATCACTCATCACTTCAAAATTCTTACACTTGTGACCTTCTTTATAATTACCAAGAACTCAGCCCAAATCCAAACTATTCTCAATACTCTGATAAAATACCAGCTAAAATACTATGGCCATAAAAACACTTCCAGTTTTAAAATAAAAGTTCTTCTCCTCTCATTTGAATATAGGCATATTCGAAATGTAGCATTATGAATGTGACTGTAAGTAATAAAAAACAAAATAAAATGCCATAAATTAAAACTTAAAATATTACATTATTGTGACCTTGGAGGAGGAACCTGTTGGAATTTGTTCTACACATCATTGATATCACCATGGGCATTCTGGTCATTTCCTTGGCCTTGGCTCATGGCTATGAAGGGCAGTTCCATCTCCAGCTTTGTATTACTACTCAAGGCAGGCAAAAGTGTAGAAAAGGCAACATAACAAGAGTGACTATCCCTGTGAATCCACCCACTTTCTCTCCATTTTTACTCTGCTTTTTAGCATTAGAAAATAACTTTCCTTCCTTTTTCAAAACCAAATTTTCCATCCTAGTTCATGGTTCTGTTCTTTCTGCTCTCATCTTTCTTTCTTTCTTTCTTTTTTGAATCCTCACCTGAGGGTATCTTTATTGATTTTAGACAGTACGTAAGGGAGAGAAGAGAGAAACATGGATGTGAGAGAGAAACATCAATTGGTTGCCTCCTGTATGCACCCTGACCAGGAATCAAACCTGCAACCTTTGGTGTGCAGGAGGATGTTCCAACCAGCCAGGTCTGTCTACTTTTATCTTTCCTCATTGTCATTCTTCTCTTCCTCTTTTCCCATCATTAAAAGCTCCATTTCTCTACTCACTTTTTTCTATTTAACCTAATAAAAACAGCCATGTATCATAATAAAAAGATATTTCCTTAATTTTTTATCTGTCATAATTATACTTAAAAGTGTCTTGATTCCATATAAATATTATCTCTCAAGTCTCTGAATATTTCTGGAACTATTTGTTGAGGGTCTTCTTTGTAGGTCTATCTTTGGCATATTGGTATTCCCCCAAACTTTACATTTGGTTTACTGGTATTTATTTCCTCTGAATACTTGCCAAATGTGATCACAACCACTCTCATGGTTTCCAAAAAATATATAGATGACTAAAGTTTGGCATTTCCATTCTGGTATCTTTCCTGATGGCTTATATGACACCTATCTACATAACACATTATTTAAATGCCACCAAATTGATCATGACCAAAACTAACCTATTTTTATTATTTCCTCTACATTCTCCTGGTCACCCCCCACCCCAAATTGGAACACATATTGGTTACTTTAGTACAGTGCAATCCACATGTTATCAACAATTATAGTCATGCATCACTTAAGGACTAGGATGCTTCTGAGAAATGCATTGCTAGGTGATTCTGTCATTGTGCAAGCCTCATAGGGGGCACTTACCCAAAAGTTGATGATATCACCTACTGCACAAGCAGGCTATGCATATAGCCCATTGTTTTCAAGCTACAAGCCTGAACAGCATGTGATGGTCCAAAACAACATGAGATTAAATGAAGCACAAAAGGAAATTATACAATCAAGAAATGCAATAAATGTGGGATGTATGAAGCTGCTGGCAATGTAACATGGCATACTGTTTTACAGCAAACTTCTTTGTTTATAAGTAAAAAGAGTATGCTCTAAAATAAGGTAAAAGTATAGTATAGAAAATACATAAACCAGTAATATAGTCATTTATTATCATTATCAAGTATAAGGTACTGTACATAATTGCATGTGCTATACTTTAATGCAACTGGCAGGACAGTAGGTTTATTTACATCACTATCACCACAAACACAAGCGTAATGAATACATTGTGCCATGATATGAGGAAGTCTAGGATATCATGAGGCAACAGAATTTGTTCAGCTTTGTTATAATCTTATGGGATCGCTGTCATACATGTGGTTAGTCATTGATGGTAAGGTCATTATGTGACACCTGACTACATGAATCCTAAATATTTCTTAAATAATTTTTTCACTTATTCTCCCTCCTTATTTTACCATCATACCTTTCAATAGTTTTCCTCTAGGACACTTCCATTTTTACCATAGATACTTCCTCCCACAAGTCTCCCTGAGCATCCTCAGGGTCTTGATTTGATCCTTTTAATGTGGTATTATAGTATAATAACAATACTAAATAATATAGTATTTAACATGTGTCATATAGTCTTCTAAGTCTTTGCATATATTAAAGTATTTAACTTTCATAATAATGCTATAAGGTAAACATGGTATTTCTCCACTTTAGAAAAAAGGAAACAGGTATTGGGATGTTAATTAATTTATTCCATTTTCAATAATTAGCAAATGAAAGAAACAGATTTTTTGACTAGGCAAACAGTCTTTGCTTTTACTCTATTATACTTTTTTCATCATAAACACATTGTTTACTTGCTGTTATCATTCACTTGAATATAGACTCCATAAAGACATTTGTTTTTGAATCCTTACTTTCTATTCAAAAGCCTTTGAACATATTTGGTACTCAAAAACATTTCATAAATGACAAAGAGGCATAACTCAGTGTTTCTCTGCTGTGTTCCCATAGCACTCTGGAAATATTTATGCTTTTGGTTGAATTTTTGCCATTATTTACTTACAGCTTTTTTGGCCTTATTGAATTGTAAGCCCCACTAGGACAGAAAACTTTACTTATCCCTCAGCGTGTCCCAAGTGAAGCCAGGTGCTCAATAAATGTTTGTTGAACAAATCTGTAAATAATACCAATGGAAGAAAAGTATGTAATATTTTTTTGGGTGGATCTCAAAAAATGCCTTTCACCTGCACTTCTGTGTGGCCATAGAAAAGTATTTATTATATAATATTCATGTTAATCATACACTTTTGAGGCCTATTATTTATATTATTATGAATGATGATTCTAAAGTAAATCTTTCTTCCCTAGCATCCTAATACTTTTTATTAATTTTAATTTTCCTCAAATATTACATCACATTAAAAACATACCAAATACATCTTAATAGCCAAGTGCTCAATACTAAATTGCCACAGAGTTAAAAATTAGGCAGAAGATTTATTTCTGGCCCCCAAAGGCAACATAATACAGAAATTAGCTCTAGCACAAATAAATCTATGTAAACATAAATGATAGAGATACTCATATCTTCCTATTGATACATTAAGATATAAAGTTACTAGAATAAAGTAGGTGAAGTGACTGGACAGACCCAGGTGGATTTAGTTTGATATGTTTTCCAAGAGTTGAATCAAGCATAAACTTGAAGTCAGGTGATGTGGTTTTATGCATTTAAGGTACATAGCCCAGAAACAGCACTGAATATATATACTTTAACACTACTTAGAGAATAATTTAAAATATTATCATTTCTTAAAGTATTTATAACAACCCATAATGTTGTATGTATTAGCTTGACCTGCTACTGAGAGATGAACTCATTTATAAAAATCCATTTTCTTGGACAAATAGTCTAGGCCTGGGCTTAATTTTTACTTTTTATTGCCCCACTGTGCTTGTATTTCCACATATTCTCTGCAGAACCCCACATATCTTTCTACATCTGCTTTTTGAGATTTCCTCTCTTTTATTCTCTTTCTTGTTTTATCAATATTCTTTGCCCTTTTAATTCCGTAGAGAACAACTGCAAGAACTCTGAGCAATCACCACCTGCATTTCCAGTACCTTATTAGTTCATCTCCTTCAAACATTTTTTTTTTTTTTTGAATTGAGGAAGTAGGGGTCAATGTTTTGTATCACAAGTATTTTGGCATCTGATTTTAAATCAAATAAGCATGGATATTTTATAAATGTGAAATATATATGTATTCACTATAGTTTCACCCAACTGAGCTAATTTTAAATGCTTATCACTTAACTTGTGTTACATGCCAAAAGGAAAATCTGAATGAGTAAAGATAGTTTACTTTAAAATATGGTAGCTATTTTTAACAGGATTTTAAAATTTGAACTTTTCACAAGGATCTATTATGAACTTTATCTGAATAAACTAAAAATTTTCCTTAAAAATTCCTACATGGAGTTGCATTTATGTAATCTTCACATAAAAACATTACCTTGAACCCAAGTGAAATATGAAAGTGGCAATGCCTAACACTAATAATATCAGCTTTTCTGAGTTGAAACATTGACAGCACATCTCTAGTGCATATATTTACATACATCAGCTCTTTAAAAACAGGAAAAATGAGTGCAGATACAGCCTGCTGTAATAAGAAGGGAAAAAGAAACTCCATTGTGCTATCATCTGGACTTTCTTTGCACACACTCTGTTATAGCATCTAATCTGGAATTTATTCCTTCCCTTTGTCAAGAGAGGATCAAATCTGGGACTCATTCTCTGGCACATTGCTTATCAGGAAAAGACAGAGTTATATAAAAGAGTCTAAGCATCACTCTTCTCCTTTATGAAATCCCTTTGGTCTATAAAATTCCAGCTGCAACCCACAACTCATAATTTATTTCATTTATCTTGATTTTCTCATTCTTAACAATCATGTTCTTGTTTTCTATTCAGAAACAGTACAGCAACTTAGGAACAATTGTATATATATACACAGCTAGGGTTAGGAAAGTGTTTTTTCCATTTATCACTGGGAAAGAGACATTTGCCTGATCAACTAACCTGTGAAGAATAAGATTTATTTACAGCTTTATCACTGCATTAGTTAATATGAGAAGAAGAAAGAAATGTTGGCCCATTGTATAAATAGTAGGTGTCAAAAGGCTAACGTTTACTAATTGTGCCAAATGTTGTTTTAACTAGAGGCTTACTTGTATTATGTCTTCATACCTGACATTCTCCTTCAAGCTGGTATCACCCTCATCTCCGCTTCATAGGCTAAAAAGAAATGTGGGCTTGCAAATTTAAGTCACTTTCTCAGCCCCTTAGCTGTTGAGCTAAAGGACTGGATTTGAGCCCATGTCCATCTGGTATCAAAATGCACATTCCTAAATAGCATGCTACCTCATTCTATATTTAATATACCAAACCACAAAAGAACTTACTGCTAAGCACTGTTTAAATTATGTGCTCTGTTTGGTTCTCTATAATTACAATTAAAGTGAAATTTAATAAACTTTGAAACACGAGTTCAATGATGAAACAAGTGCAATGAGGTGTATGTTAGAATGCTTCAAGTGTTCCAATACTTTTTTAACTTGTAAAAATATTTTGTACACTTTTCACTGAAATATGTAATACATTACACCAATCTTTTTAGTAGGCTCCTCAAGTAATCTCATTATTCCACTTTGGCTTATCTTTAATTGTTCTCTCCTTGCCCATGATACATTGAAAGAGAAGCTTTGTATGTTTGACTTTTTAAAAAGACCATGATTGAATAATTGTTATAGGCATAGTGGATGTTTAATATCAGCATTGAATCACTATCACTTAACTCCACTATTTTTATTTGTGGATTCTATATTTTCTCACACAAAAGGAAGGTAAAACTTTGTTAAATTAACTAACCTAGTTGGAGTTGTTTCCCTCCTCTGCCTAAGTCCCCTGTAGGATTTATTATTAGACTATATAACACAAACAACAGGGGTTCTAACACAAATTTAGGTAAAAATATCATTAAAATAGTTTGAAAACATTCTTCAAAAGAATATTTTATGACTACAGATATTTGTAACATTCATGGAATTAAGTAGAGACTAAATTTAGGGTAAGGTTGAACAATCAAAATGATAGCTATGTCAATTCAGTGCTGGGTAAAATGTCATAATTATTTAAATATATTAATGGAAATAATTTTTCATGCAATTTCAAATAATTAATGGCTAGGTAAATCTACTGTCAACTTCTTTCCAATTACCTACATCACATAGATCTGCTTAGGCATTGCTATTCCCTATTGTATCTCCTGAGATTTAAAATATTCCTGTGTCTGATGTTCCACATGTCTGTGTCCTATGAATAAATACACTATTTCTATGGTGAGTTTTTATATGAATTAAGTCATGGCCAAGTCCACAGACATTCCTGTCCAGCTGGACCTGTTATGTTTCTATCATGGGTCTCAGGAGTGCTGCTTTCTCCTTAAAATGGATACGGGTGTACATTTTGTTTGTTTCTAACAGGGTAAAATAAAATAAAATTTTAATACATGCACATAGAAAATTCACACAAAATTTTCTAGGAGATTATATGTATATATTTTAATTCTCACCCAAGGACATGCTTATTAGTTTTAAAGAGAAGGAGGAAAGGAGGGAGAGAGAGAGGAAGAGAAATATTGATGTGAGAGACAAATACCGATTGGATGTTTTCTTGTTTGCATCCTGACTGGGGACCAAACGCCCAACCTGGGCTTGTGCCCTGACCAGGAATTGAACCCACGGCCTTTTGGTTTATTGGACCATACAGGAGTCACAGTGACTAGGGCCTAGGCTATAAGTCTTCATACGAGTTTCTGGAAAGGATTCTGGGAACATGGCAGGAATCAAGCAAACAGATATACCTGCAACTGGCTACTATTTACAGAGACATTTGCAGAATTTGGAGATTATCCCATGCTTGTGAGTAGTTCGTAACCTTCATGTAGGACATTAACTTATTAAGCATTATTGAAGAATGAGGCTCCCTCCCTCCGGCTTTGAGCTCTTCCTTCTTGCTGGGAGGAAATGGAAAATATGTTATTAAGACCAGTTAGTTACTCTTTTATTTCTCTTTCCAAACTGTAGCTGCTTCTGTGAATGATATTGGCAGTTTTAATTTATTTTTTAAAAGTTGCTTTAGGTGTCAGAGTCTCTATAGTTTAGAGACCCTGCCTGTACCCTCACCACAGAATACCCCCAGCCAAGATATCCTGCTTTGACATGGCAGTTTTTACTCTTCTTAGCTCTTTCCACTGTGGCATGTGCTGCTGAAAATTCCTCACCCAGTGAACATCTCCCTTGTTATACAGCGCAGGCAGGATTGCTCAAGCACAACCACTTTTTTTAGGTGCTGATCTGATCTACAGTAAACACATATGCATCTTGTTCTGCTCTTAATGCTGCCGTTGCTCTTTGCTCTGATAGGAAATGGGGTCAGATCAGCAAGTGCACAACTTAAGTAGATGTCAACCAGGAGAGGAAATGAAATACTAGATTCTTCTTCTTCCTCTTCTGGAGACAACCTTTTCCCACAAACATCACCTTGGTAAGGGGCAAGTCCAAAGGCACATTCCCTTTCTTGGTCTGTTGAAAGTCATTGTGGGTTAATAGCTTCAGGACCAGTTTTACATTCTGTAATCCTCAGGTGGAGATGGATAGGCCCAAATGTTTATGGTTACTTTACACTGTGAAGTTTCTTAGCACCTGTTCATTTTCCATTTTAGCACAATCCTTAGAAACTTAAATGTCAGTGACTAAAATATGTCTAGCTATTCTCCAACTATTTAACTGGATCTCTAATATTCTGCTCATATTGCATTTACTGTCATGTTTCCATCTTGTTCATTTTCAAGGTGTAGAAGATCAATTGTCTATAGTGTGTTGTCAGTGACTTTGTATAAGTCATTCCTATTCAGGCATAAATTCCTGAGGTTTTACTGTGAGCAAACAATTACCTTGCCTTTTTATAGGTATTATGCTATTTCCTTTTCTTATACATTTAGTATGTAAGAAAAATAACAACATTAAGTGAAATATCCTTTTTATGCAGCAAATATTCCCACAAATAGAGAAGCTGTACATGAAGAAATAACACCTTTATTATTGCTTTATTTAATATTGATGATTTAGTTGGTGAGATTTTCTGTCAATTCTATTTCAACATGTGATCCACAAGAGAATTGTCTAAGTAACCACTTATAAAACATTATAATAAAAATAACTTTGAAAATAGAGATGCTCAAAACAAAGAAAAAGTTCACATAGGGAGAAGGGTGACTCAAAGATAATATAGTCAAACAAAGAATACTTTTTTGAGAGACCATACATGGTCACTTGGGATAAATAGTATATATCACATTTCGTATATAATATAGCCATGAAGTTTTATCAGAATTTCTGAAGCAAGAGTTGTTTGTTTTCTTTGGTGTTTGGTCTCAGAAGAGTTTGAGTCCTTCGGCTGAGCTATCAGTGGGAGCTCTCTTCTCTGTCACTCTCTGTCTCTCTAGCTCTCTCTAGCTTCTACTCTCTAGCTCTCCCTCTGAACATTGCAATATTGTCTTTTTTGTCACTAATCATTATGGTTCCAACTTGTTAGAAGCTGAATCGATAGCTTTTCTTCTCTGCATGGAGTTAAAAAGAGAATGTTGATTTTAATAAATGCCTTGTAGAACTAAGGGTTTCTAGGGCATGGCCATGTTAAATACAGTGCAACTTGACAGTTAATCCTCTCTCTTGTAAAGCTGAGAAATTGAGAATTCTTTGAAGACAGACAACCCATAATTAAGATATTATTCTTTATAAAAATAACTAAGTTAAAAAGAAAAATAACGTATTCCCTATGTTGTACTTTACATTTCCATGACTATTTTTCTTACTGACAATTTGACCTTTTTAATCCCTTTTACTTTTTTGCCTATCTCCCAACTCCCCTCCCATCTGACAACCATCAGTTTGTTCTCTATGAGCTTGTTTCTGTTTATTTTGGTTTATAGATTCACTATATACATGAAATCTTGTAATGTTTGTCTTTATCTGTTTTCATTTAGCATAATATCCTCTATGTCCACTTGTGTGTCTGTGTTTCAAAAATATTGTAGTAATTATGTACTATGCAAGATGGTTACTAGACTTACTAGGGTCATCATTTTGTAAGGTATATAAATGTCTAAACACTATATTATACACCTGAAACTAATATAGTATTCATATGTTAACTAGGATTAAAAATACACTTAAAACAATTCAATTAAATATTCAATCATTATAACATTGGTATAAAATGGGAAAATCATATATAATTATATGTAATTTTATCAATGTTACTTCTTCTTACACTTGCTATATATAGCCAAATACAACAAATGTGGGAATTTTGAGAATTTGAAAAATCATGTTGACTTAGGGACACTTTTAATATTTGTTCTAATTTGAAGATTCTGCTGTTATAGCTAAGAACTCAGTATTATGTGTGTATTATTAATAAAAATAATTTTATTACATATTTTGAAGTTAGTGATAACAACTCTAAGTTGCATATGAATAACTTTGTGAGCAGTATTTAACATCCATTATTTGTTTATCAATAATGATAAGAAAAATAAATATTATCACTCAACTCTTTAGTAGGTATCAGACAATTTATGGAGAAGAGCTTAGAGTTTCAAAAACAAGAAACTACAATAACCATCAGGCACAGGTATTGTATTCTACGTTGCTGCAGTTTTAGAAAGCAGTCAAGTCAAGACCCTACTCCAAAGTTTACTGAATGCCTATTACACTATCGTCCCAACATTTCTGAGAAGAATGCAAGGTAACTTTAACTAACCAGTCAATAGGTGAGATGCCCTGGTCAGGAAGATCTCACAGGTTGTGTAAAAATAATGTAACATTTCTTATGACATGCCCATATTATCCTTTATTATGCAGACCCCACATCCTTTAGGACACTAAGGTGTATAAATAATAAATTCAGAAGACATATATCCTTACTAGAAGATGTGGAGAATTCAAAAGGAAGGACATAGGGGAAGGGCTTTATTCATCCACTTTATAATCTGTTAATAAAGAAATTTTGGTAAGGTATGACACATTGCTTACTTCCCTTCTTTATTTTATTTTCTAATTCATTTTTCTTTTCTTACATTTTTAAGCAATGCCACCTTAGGACCACAAAATTTGTTTCTTTAACTTTTTAAAAAATGTCTTTACTATATAAACACCACCTATTTATACAGTTGCTTTGACAGAACTTTGGGCAAGCAAACAAAACTGACTTACTTCCCACTTACTCTTAATGGCTCATAGTATAATGATATCGTATCCATTTTCTTTCTTTTTCATTTCATTGTAGAATGGCTTTATTGTTTTTACATGTTAAGAAACATAATACTGTACTGTGATTCTTTATCCCTGTAGGAGGCTCTTAGAATACAAATGTTATCATCTCACAATGAAAAGAGTCATCTTTAAAATAAAATCTTTTACATCTTGTATGACAATAATGATTTTAAAAAATCAATGTGGTTACAACCATTAAAAATAATTTTCTCTTTTATTTTGGGTTTTTGTCAGAAGGAGTAAAGATGCAGCTCCTAACACACTTTAGAATGCATTCCTGATACTCTGTACTTTAAAAGGTATGTCTTGCTTTCCCCATTGATCTTCCACATTGTCCCATAAGAAGGTATAATGAATTGTATTCATCCTGGTGTTAAGAGCCTAACACCAGGGAGGCAGAGAACTGACACTTAAAATACATTGGATCAAACAGCGCTCTTCACTTCAAACGCATTCTTACTGGGATTTTCCAACACTTCCACCTTTGCTCATTCAGGTTCACAGAGGGATTGTGAAGAGGAAAGAGTAATGGGCCAAGAGCTTGAAATCTTGGGTGTAATTCAAATTTAGCCTTTACATTCATTCAAAACTTTTAGAAGGGCAATAACTGTGCATATACCTTGTTTTATTTTCATTTCCTCTCACAGACCTTGGCATTGAATAAGCACTAAATAAATATTTGTTGAATGAAATAACATATGGTCTTAGATAAATTGTTCAATTTGTCTGAGTCACAATTTCCTCAGCTGAAAAGTGGAAATAAAATTAGTATCTCAACTGTGACAATAAGAAACTATATGTGGGTTTGTGTTCTATGTATATCTACTTGAAAATGTGCTATAGTGTGTAAGGATATAAAGTACATGGAAATATAAGGGGAGCAAAGAAAAAAAAGTACGTGGAAATATAAAGAATTGATTTTTGTGAATACTGGAATCCTTGTTGAAGATACTGAGTGAGGAAAATGAGCACATTATGACACTTACTACGATAAACTTCAAAAGTGGTAAATCCACAGTAAAGTTTATAAATGCAAAAAGTTAGAATCTTGTGATACATCTCCCTGACTTAAACACTACACATTTGTTCCCTGAATACCATTTAATGATGTCAATAGGATATTCAAGAAGAAAAATTTAATGTTTTACATGTCAAATAGAGATATTCCTCTCACACTGCACTGCCATTAAATATTGATGTCAGAAACTCATTAAAGAAGTCACCAAACCATAAAAATATCCCAAGTGCCTATAAATAGGTAAGTGGATAAAAATGTGGTGGTACATATCTGTGATAGAGTATTACTTGGCCAAGAAAAAGAATGAAATAGTGCCACTTGCAACAGCATTGATACATCTAGGGGGTATTCTCAGTGAAATTCAGTCAGAGAAAGAGGTAAATACCATACAATTTTACTTATATGTAGGCTCTAATTAACAAAATAAATGAACAAACAAAACTGAAAAAGACTCAGGCTCACAGAGAGAACTGGTGGTTGCAAGATGGAGAGGAGTTGGAGGATTGAGTGAAAGATGGGAGGAGGATCAGGGAAAGGGGTAAAAATGGTGGAAGGATTAAGAAGTGCAAATTGGTAGTTGCAGAATAGTCATAGAGGTGAAACGTACAACATAGGGGATATAGTCAATAATAATAACTACATATGGTGCCAGAAGGTTTCTAGATTTATTGGTGTGATCACTTAGTATGCTATGTAATATCCAATCACTGGGTTATATGCCTGAAACTAATATAATATTTTATGTCAACTACAATTGAAAAATATTTTTAAAAAAGTTATTAAAGTAAGAAAAGGAAGTAGCAAATTTAACATTTGAATTATTCTTAATTTGAGAATACTCATGGTGATTGGTATAGGCAGATCAAAAATGAGGCAGTGGACACAATTCATCTGTGGCGTAGGCCATTCATAAGGTGCACTGTCTGTAGAGAATTAAAAAAAAATAAAATTACTTAAATTGGTCTGCTTTTTATTAATACTACACCTCAAGTCAGTGATAAAACTTTTCTTCCAGAACAAAACCTGTGTTGTCCTAAATTCTAAACAATTGCTACATTTACTGTTGAGTTTTAATAATGTATATGTAAGCTTCAAATTAGCACATTTTTATTACTTATCCTTTAGTAAACATTGCATTCTTATATATGGAATTTAACTCTCACCTACACAGCTGGGCTTGATACATACATTTGTTTCAGAATGAATTCATAAATATTTGGAATCACTTGAGCTTTCTCCAAGCATGTTCAATAGTTCCATTTAAACAGCAGAGTGGAAATAGTCAATGACAGTTCAATGATTGAAAAATGAAAAACAAAACCTGAATTTATCAACTGTATTTTTATCTGTGTTTAAAATATTGGGAATGGATCATAAATAAGCAAACACATAGATCAGTATAGAATTTTTTGGAATTTAATGTAAAATATAATTTTCATCACTCTATGCCAAATTTTCCTTTATATTTAATTTTTTAAAACTGTGTATATTAGTTGTATTACTAAATGTTTTTAAAATTAAAGTTAATAAAAGATCTTTGTCAATCAACTATGGGCAGAGATAGGGTTACAAAACTGTGTATATGTCTATTGAGCATAAGGTATTTTAGAAAAATTAATTTTGATGAAGTCATTGATAAACTTATAGATTGTCTCATAAAAAGGAAATTTAGTTACTATAAATTTTTATAGTTGTAGGTCAACACATGTGTAAGGTAGTTTCCCACTCTTTAAAAGATACAATAATAAAATTAAAAAATACTAATCCACTATATTATTCCCTTTTTGTACTTTAATAGTACTTCCAAATTTGTATTTGTAAATATTTTACTGACATTACAATATCCATGAAGTTTAGTAAAGTAAAATCTTTACTGCCAGTGTTCTCTTTCTAGCCATTATTATTATGTCTTTCATTTCATGATTATTACTTAATCTACTTAGGTGTCACCTATGCTAGACATGCTACTGACAGTGATATCTGACCCAAGATTTGTCAAGTGAAGAAAAGAATGTTGAAACTGGGTATGTCTTTTTCAAACCTTATGTAAAAATTAAGTTATTTTTAATAGCCAAGAAATTCAGTTCTCATTTGTGGCTCATATAATAGAAAGGGAAAAAATTTAAGTGCTCTTCTGCCTTTGAGCATACTCATGTATAAATTAGAGATAAAACTGAATCAATTCAAAAGGAAATATTCCCTTGATTTTATTTTGAAATTTTTGTCCATTAAAAGATGCTGTTAAAGCCCTGGCTGGTGGCACAGTAGATAAGGTGCTGGCTTGCAAACCCAAAGGTCACTGGTTCGATTCCCAGCCAGGGCACATAACAAGGCTGCAAACCAGGTCTCCAGCCAGGTCTGTGGCTGGAGGCAGGTGAAAGACAACCATACATTGATGTCTCTCTCCCTCTCTGCCTCTCTCCCTTCCCCTCTATCTGAAAATAATAAAATAAAAAAATTTAAAAATAATTTTAAAAAGTAAAAAAAAAAAAAAAAACATGCTGTTAAGAACATGAAAAATGTAAGCCATAGAGTGAAGGAAGATATTTATAACACATGTAAACAACAAAAGATTCATATCCAGAATATATGAGGTATTCTCATAAATCAAGAGGAAAAAGGAAATACAAATTAGAAAAATCTTGACAAATATTCAAATGGCTATTATAGATATAAACAAGAGTCCATTGTCATTGATATATGGGGCTTGTAAATTAAAACCACAATGTGGTGATTTCATTATAAACTCACTAGAATAGCCTAAATTTTTAAGGAAATGATTAGAGACAGACAATACTTATTGTTGGGAAAAATATACAACACCTAAAATCTTATAAACATGGGATGTCAGAGGGTAAACTGGTATAACACTTTGGAAAATACTTTGGCATTATCTTCTTTTTTTTTTTCTTTTTAAATTTTATTGTTGTTGTATTACATCCATCCCCTTTTGCTCCCCTCTGTTCCCCTCCCCACCCACCCATTCCCCCCAAAGTCAATCCCACCTGTTGTCTATGTCCATGGTTCCTTTATACTAGGTTCTTTTCTAAACTGCTCCCCTTCCTTGCCTCTTCCTCCCCCCTCCCCCCAACCCCCTTCCCCCTATCTACTGAAGGCCTATTCACTGTATTCATATATTTGGTTCTGTTTTGCTTATTGTTAGTTTTGTTCATTATTGTCCTGTAATGGGTGAGATCATATGGTATTTGT